>JAWWML010032420.1:0-11935 GCA_035047165.1 Ormyrus rosae
GTATTATGAATTAGAAAATTATAAAAATAAAGCATTATTCAATTTTATGAAATTTCATTAAAAATTCGTTTTTTTTTGTTTTATTATTTAACAATTAAGCATTGAAAATTTTTTATTTTGACTCTAATGCACGTTCTAACACATTCTTTGATACTTCTAGAACACATTTCTAAAATAAAAAAAAGTTTTTTGATGATTTTTGACTGTACCCTACCCTTAACAATTTGTTTTGCAAAGTTCTTTCACGTAATACTAATTTTATACCTTGTTCTTACAGGCCAATATTTTAAGTTTTTTAATACCTGCCTTTCTATTCTTAGTTTCTTATGATCTGCTATTTTGGATTATTAAATTAATATGCGACCAAGGGACAAAAAATAAATTAAATAAAAAACGTTTATCTTAATATATTAGAATGATACAGGTGTACGTACAGGTAAAAGATTTTTTAAGAGCGGCGAGTCTCCAAAAGGTGCAGATACTAATGCTAAAATCTGTTGATGTACGGGAACTGCACCAGCATTTTGTTGAAGACTAACTGTGTTTGTTCTGTTAACAAAAATATAATTTTAGTTTTATTAAAAGAATATAATCGGTTAATTTAGTTATAAAACTTCTTTTACCCAGTACTAAAGAGATTTGAATTCAGAGTCGGAATAGTACTGTTAGGAGTTCCAAATCCTGCAACTGATCCGAATGAACCAGCAGAATTAAAAGTAGAAGTAGATCCACTAGTGCCAAATAAATTAGGCTTTGCGGTAGAATTAAATAAATTATGACCTGCAGATCCTAAAAAAAAAAAAAAATGATCTTTTTATAAATGTAATTATATTTCTTATATTTTATCTTTTGACCTTTAGAGGGCCGATCTATTCTATATATAGCGCAATAGGTAACTTGAACTCTATTGTATTGTTGAATGTTTATATTCAGGAATTATGCATTAAGAAAATACTGCATAATTCCTATTAAGAAAATTCTACTACAATAATTCACCTTTTAGAAAATAATTTATATTATATTTAAAATTAATATCTGCCCTTATGGTATTAAAATTTGGTTAGAATATTTGTTTTCATTGCACAAAGTATCCTACTTTTACATATATTTTTACTTAGACTATCAAGTTTTAGCAAAATATAAAATAAATTATATTCTAAAGGGTGAATTATTTTAACAGAAGTACCTTAATGGTTATATATTTGTCATAAAATTTAAAAATAGAAATTATTTGTACTTTAATTATAAATAGTTCGCAATAGATATATTTTTTCAAAATAATAATATTAGTATTTAAATAAACTTTCTATATAGTGAAAATAATCAATAGGTAAAAATACTTCGAAAGCACGTACAAAATTGCACGTCTCTTTACTACATATAGGAACCAATCTTTTGACTTTAGAAAATCTAAGTATGGAAAGAAAATAACTTTAATGCCTATTAAGACACATATGGCGTTTTCTACGAAGAAAATCCCCTGGCAATTTCGTGACGAAGAAAATCTTTTCTAGAATTTGCTGCGAAAAATTCGTGAGGTCCTCCGTGCGTGCAACTGACAAGGTTGCGGATAAAAAGGATAAAAAGGAGTTTGTTTATAGATGTGGTTTAGGATGGCAATTGAAGAGCAACGCACTAATTCGCAGTGTTTTTATTTCAGTATTTTGGATATTGGTGAAATAATGAATATTAATAATGTTGATATTAACGTGTCTGCGTACACGTATATTTGCAAAGTGAGTTTGTGTGTATGTTTGGTGAGTGAACGATAATATTTAAATATTTCTACAATGGATAGAGCTTTTGCAATAAATCAATAAGATTTTTAAGTATTAAAAAATGGCTGGGTCTATTCGCACTATATCCACGTAATTTACGTGTCTATGTAATATGTTAATATAATACATTATTTAGTGGATAGATCTCGCTTTACTGAAAATTACTAAAGAAATAATAACCTGCAGGTGAAACAACTCAAAGAAACATATTAGTTAAAGTATGCTACTATAGGCGGGTAGGGCGGGTTAGTGTATTTAGTATAATTTCTTTAGTAACTTAATTTATATAAAAACACGTAAATTACGTGGATATGGTGCGAATAGGCAGCCTAATAATAAGTAACACTAATAGTAAGTAGTACTCGTAACCTGAAAAAAAAGTTAATCATAATTTTTAAGAAAACTTATACATAAATACCTATAATCTCCTCCCTTCCTACCTCTCATATTAATAAGAATGATAATAAAATAATAATAATAATAATAAATGGCGTACCGGTGCTAATAAAAATTATATGAATAATTAACCGAATAAAAATATTCTATTTCTCTCTTTCTCTCACTTACTCTACCTTCCCTTTACCTCTTCCCACTACACCCTCTTCCTACACCTTCCATCGTGCACCAGTTAGCTTCGTGAACTGTACGAAAAATATTTATTAATGTTATTTTAAAAATTGCAGAATCGTTTACAGATTTTGCAATTACACTTTAAAAAACTGCGGATTTTTGATTCTTATTTATTTATTAATCCAGAGTTACATAATTTATATAACCTACAGCCCGCTACAGAATGAGTATATATACAAATATATCCTTAGACTAAGCGTTGTATCCTGCACAGGAAAACGATATTTCCTGTTCGCAGGTCCAGATTTAAAAACTGGTGACTAAACTATGCATGACACATAGGAAGTAGTCGCCAGTTACGAATAAATATAAAATAATAATATAATATAATTAAAAACTTAAAACTAAAAATAATAAAAATTGAAATTGTTAACAGTGATATAATAACATGCTATAAACATATTTTTAACAATATCTAACCAAAATATGTTACCAATATCTAACTAATATTTGCCTTGCCGTCGTAAATCTCCCATAAATGGCTGTTCAGTCTCGCTGGATATGTAAGTCCCATAGCACATGTTACTCGATATCATCTATAACCACAAGGTCCTTTTATTTGGGTTGATTTTTTAAAGGATACATTGAATTCGTAAAAATTTGTTTTCCTGTGATACCTCGATCAAAATAAAAAATAGCTTTGTTTGATGCTAGATAGTTTATATCTCCATAGGACATGCGTATTTTATTGAGTTGTTGAATCTGTTTACCGGGAGCTACCGTTACTTTAGCCTTCTTGTTGTTATTTTCTGCCATATTGTCGATTTCATTAAATACCGTTTCAATCGGTAAATATCTTTCATTAATTTTCTTGTTTGTTATTTCCGGGTCTACAGATTCTCTTATGAAATGCATATGTTTGGTACCAGAGGGTTTAGCGTAGTGACATTGTTTACAGTTTTAAACAAGACCTTATGGTTTTTTATGGTTCATTAATGTTTTATTTTGTTTTCTTTTGGTTATTTCGATTTTTTCAGTTTCCACTATCATATTTGGGTTTGGAATTTTATCTCTAATTTGTTGTATCCTTGCGTTTAAGATTACGGCTGTAATTATATTGATTATATGTATATATTTGCTATTCTTATCTAAGGTTTTTATTTTATACATATTAAAATTAGATATACGACTATGAGATCGTTTATATTGCCACGTATATTTTCCGTTAGCGCATATATACGTACTGACATCTAGTATTAATTTTTCAAGTATCACATTATCCTCAAGGATTTCCATTGTCGGGAATGCATACTTGATTATATCTTCTATTATTTTTAACAATTTTTAGAATTTTTTTAGATATACTGTTATGTGGCATTGGTTTATTTTGGCATAACCAAGATTGACACCAGTATTTAATTTGTTGACAGTCAATTTTTGCTGAAGTATTCGTCTTGTTCATTGTATTTCTATTCATTGTTTTTTATCCAGTCTTTTAGTTTTTTTCTTCTTGATTTTTTTGATTTATCCAGTCTTATATTCTCTTGGTAGTTTGTTGAAAGTGTTTATGGCTTCGATGAGACTATTTTTTTTACTAACTGTTTTATTCGTTTTCGGTAGAGTAATTAATTTATGTCTTGCTCTGCTTATCGAGTTTACATATAATTCTTTAAGGCAGTTGTATTCATGATACAAGCTTTCAAATGTAAAAAGTTGGTTTAGGTTTAATGGTATGTCGGTTCTAAAAGTATTTTTTGTTTATTATTTTAAGAATTCTAGTTTGTATGGTTTGAAGTAATTGGAGTTGATTCTCATATGCACCTCCCCAAGCAATGATGCCATAGTTGATGATACTGAGGAAAAAGGCATAGTAAATGATTTTGAGTGTATCAGTATTCATGTAATTAGAAATTTTCCTGAATATAAAAATTAAGTATTTTGTTTTATTTATGACATAGTTGATATGTTCATTCCATTTTAGGTTATAATCAAACATTATGCCTAAGTATTTTGTGCAGTTCACTCTATTTATTATTTCATTATCAAGTTTTATTTCAAATCTTTTTGGTACACTATCACAGTAGTTTCCAAAAGTTATGTAGACCGATTTTTTTTTGTTTAGAATTATTTAGTTTGTTTAGAGCGAGCCATGTTGATACTTCATCAAGTTGTTTATTAAGTTGATTTTACATTTTTTCCCACGCATCATCAGTTACAATAATGGCAGTATCATCAGCATATGATAAGATGAAATTATCCGAATGATACTCTTATTTATTAAAAAAAATAAAATAAAATATGTTATAACGGATGTTGGATTCGAAGACTTAGGATAATCGGCACTGAAAAGAGCCAGTGTGTCGGTAGCCCAGTGATTGGGGCTCACGCTTGTCGTCCGGACGGCCGACTCCGAATATCGGCACATATTTTTTCATACGTAAATCTCAAATCATCCTGTTACAATGTATTAGCTGCTATATATATGAAAGAAAAGCATTGTAATTCTTTAATTATATTAATTAATAATAATATTAATATTAATAAAATCCATTCCTCTGATAAAAATATTCTATGAAACATTGCAATATCGTTCCGAATTCCGTAACTGCATGAACAATTATAAACTTTTTAATAAATACTAAAGAAATAATTATTTTAAATTTGATGGGGTCGGGATAAATTCATTTTATATGTTTTACGTGTTTTAAATGTGAACGAAACTTTAAATGATATTTCCCTGAGACTATGTTTAAGGAGGTTGGGTAGCTATCGCGTCCGAACTCGACGTTTTGTTTACATTTTTGTTTGTTTCTGTGAAACGGGATTGTAAACGATCAAGATCCGGATGCATTTTTGTTCTTTGATTGTTTTTCTATTAAACTGTAGGTTTTTTAACTTTATCTTATTATTATCTACAAATGATTTTAATGATGAAAAGCTCAATAATCTCTCTCTTCCATAAGAGCACGTGTATAAGAGCATGATTTTAACATCCATTATCTCCAAAACTAAGTGGTCAATCGCTCTAAAAATTTTACAGTAATCGTGTTACGTATATACTATTAGGTTGAAATAGTTTTCAGAAACTTCTTATCATTCTGATTTTAATATCGAACCTCCTTAAATGATTATAAACTTCACTTCAAAGAATAAACAAACATGTTTAGCAACGTATGCTTGAGGCAAAACATTAGGACTAAAAGCGATCAGCTGACAAAATGCATAGTCTACGGCGGTAGTAGTGACATAACTTAAAACCTGTTGAGCACACATTCGAAATTTCAAAACTGAAATTCTTTCATCAAATTATCAAAAATCAATACAGCATAATATATAATGCATAAAAAAATATTTAATATTGTTAAAATAATAATTAAAATATTTTGTAGTGATTTCTTTAGCAAACGTAAATTTTAGTATTTTTAGAAAATTACAATTTAAGCCGTAATTTTTGAAATTATTTAAACTTGTGCCTGAATTTTTGTTTTGCGTTTTGGATACAGTATGGAATCAATATATGAAATAAAAAAAATTGATTTTTGGAACCTTTTTCAGTATATAACCCCCTTAAGAATTTTCGGAGTTGTAGATATGTGTTTTTATAGAACTAATCCTTTACAACTTCCGAAAGAAATTAGAAAAAATTTGATTAGGAGGCAATGTTATGTAAAAAAGAGTGAGTTTCATTTAGAGTATGTACGTCGCTGAATCGTTCGTTCGTTCCGGTTTTACGTTTTGATGGATCAAGCGCTAATTCAAATTGTAAACATAATCTTTTACGTTTACAATTTGAATTAGCGCTTGATCATAATCTTTGATGTTTATAAGTATATACTATATTTTACAAATTGAAATGACTTAGTGCATACAGGCCTCCGAGAAGCCATATTAAAGCTGTAACATTTCAACTGAACTCAACCCCTTACAAAATAAGTAAGTTATGAGAGAAATTAACCCGCGCTGAGGCGAAAGAAGGCAAGCCAGGGGGTCCGGCAGTGCCTCATCGGGTGCGCGCAGTGTGAGAGCGAGAGAGAGAATGAGAGTATGCAGGTATGAGTGCGTCGCGTAGCGTAGACTGCGAGAATCGCGCAACGAACGAGACTTCCACCAACAGCGGCGTCGACGAAGACTTCGGCTGATCTTGTGTACCATTATCGATTAATAATATAATTGAAAAGTCATTTATTGCAATTAACAACTAATCGGTTAATAGTGCATTTTTATAGAACAAGTAGCGATTAATGAAATAATGAAAAATTAAGGACCTTCGATTAATGATTAATGGTTCATTTTTATTTACTAATAACGATTGATAAAGTAATTAAAACAGAGATTTTGTTAGACGATTAATTGATTAATGGATTATTTTTTATTACCATTATCGATTAATGAAGTAATGAAATATTTTGATTGACGATTAATAGTTTAATAGTTTCTTTTAATGAACAGTTGCCGATTAATAGAGTAACTGAAAAATCAGAGATTTTATTTGATGACTAATTGATTAATGGATTATTTTTAATTACCATTACCTATTAATAAAGTAATTAAGAAATAAGAGATTTTGATTGACGAGTAGTAGATTAATAGTTCATGTTTAATGAATAATTACCAATTAATGATGTATTTTAAAAAAACAGAGATGTCGATTGACAATAAATGGATAATTATTAATCAATGTTATCGATTAATGAGTCATCTCTGTTTCCTACGTTTTTTCACGTAAAATCGAGATTTTTTATATTTTTTTAGTCGATTTTAGAGAGAAAAACTTTATATTTTGCGATTTTTGGCATTTTTCTTTAGCGAAATAACATGTAATCATAAACATATTCTATTGTCTGATTCGACACAAAAACGATTAACTAATATTAAGTTAATATAATTTACTTTGGATTTACTTCAATATTTTATTATCAACTGACTAATTTGCTGTCTTAAAAAATTCGTTTAAGTAGAAAGTAACGAAGATGAGTATTAGTTAGGATAGATCTTTGAGGCTGGGTCGAGGCTGGGTCAGTGAGGAAGATATAGAGGATGGGTGGAGGATGAGTCTAGGATGGGTCGAAGCTGTGTCGGGGCTGAGTCCGGGCTGGGTCGGGGCTGGGTCGAGGCTGAGTCGGGGCTGGTTCGAGGCTGGGTGGAGGCTGGACTAATCGGTCAGCATACTCTTACAACTATATAATATAGGAAGATATATAGTGAATCGTTTTTGTCTCAAATTAGACAATAGAATATGTGTATGACTACCTGTTATTTAGCTGAAGAAAAATGCAAAAAATCGCAAAATATAAAGTTTTTCTCTCTAAAATCGACGTTTAGTTTCAAGCTTTGTATAGCTTATGTACTGTTATCCTACATACCGATAGAGTGAAAAATATGATAATCACACGTATTTCATATTATCCGCTGAGATAAATGTTAAAAAATTGCGATGATCCGAGGGGATCGCTCCGATCGCGACATGGGATTGAAAGGAAAACGACCGGGTAGCTAGGATAGAGCGCGAGGGCCGCTAAGGACCGTTGCAGGAGTGATTGATAATGCACAAAAAAATACACACTACTTAACTAATTCACACTGTAATTTACGTAAAGACAGAAAATAAACGCTAGTTTACACAACTAAGGATGTCAGTCGCGAGTTTATTCGCGACACCAAAACCCAAATCGTACGCCGCGAGTACACACATAAACAACCGCGCGCACAAAGCGAAACCGCATTCTGTATTCGATCGACAAGAATAATTCCGAATTAAATAAGGGTGTGTTGCTACTCTCGCAGCACCACTTACAATTGAGATTCTTGTATCTCCGCACACGAATATTGAACTTGCTGCCACGTGGCAAATAAATCCTGGATCTCTAATAATCTTTCAACTATGCGACCGCACACTATAACGGATCCTCGGAGAGTGATGGCGGGCCGAGCGCGAGCGCGCGATCGCTCCTCAGTCTTTATAGTTCACGCCTGCACACTTGCTCTTCGCAGCGGTGCTCTTCTTTTTTTTTATTTTTACAGGTGCTGTTTAGCGTAATTGCTGCCGTCGGTATATACACTCCAGCTGCAAGTCGATGTTGCATTTCGCCAATGGGAGTTCAGTGTTCTACCTCGTATGACTATATCTCGTGGTAAGAAACAATCTATAAGGCTTCATTTCTACGTAGTTTTCTTGGTTGAATGGCTCTGTAGTTTTTCCATGAGTGTATAAGTTTCCAGCATGCTATTCTAACCTCTCTTCTTAATGCTGTCTTGTGTTTTGAGAGGCACACTCTTGTTATGATAGAGAAGTGCACTCTCTTTCTTCATTAATTCTAATATACTAATCCTTCGGGTTTATACAGATTTTGGTTGCCGTTTCGAGCCCCTTTAGCCTCGGATATTCTATATGATCCGCTGCCTTGAGGAGTTTAAAGCTGCGTCGAGGGACTCGTCTACAGCAAACTGTACAGGTAAGTCTGGATCTGTACGATCCCTCAGAGTTTACTATTTACAAGTTGTTATTAAGTATACTATTGGACGTAGTACGCACCAGCTTCCCAAGTCAACTGCGCTACTCCCCTTTGTAGTGATGCATATTAATCCTCTTGTGTTTTGCAGGTAAACTGACCATCCGAGGCAGTGTCTCTCGGCTGAGACGCCTCTCCAGAAATCCACAAGGAAGATAAAGAAGATTTAGTGGTTTTTGTAAGTTACAGTCTAAGGTTCGGGTAGGTGAGTGCTCAGAGTGGGTACGGTCTGGGTCCTGGATGGAACTCTCCAGGATCCAGGGTACTAAATAACGAGCTTAAGTGACAACCTGTTTGGCCCGGGCCAACTGTACTGGCACAAAATATAAAAAATCTCGAATTTACGTGAAAAAACGTAGGAAAAAGAGATGACTGTGACTTTTTTCCGTACTCCATATTTCATGATTCTAAACAAACAAATAAAAGTTAAAACTGTATAATTTCGATATAAAATATGATAATACGAAACTTTTTTGGCGAATTTCATGGCATACAATGAATAAAAATAGAGAAAAAACGGCTTTTTAATTTTTTTAATCGTTGTGCACCAATTTTAAAAATTTGAAAAAGTTCAAGAATATAGAAAACAATAAAATAAATAAAATAAATTTTTGTCAGCCCATCGTAATTTTTTTTTTTAAATCCAGTTTGGAAATTTTTAAATCGTTCTGAAAATTCGAATTTAGCGCCAAAAAATATGAAAAAATTTGGGTACATAGCCCTTTTAAAGACGAATTTTTTTGATACCTTAGCTATCTTAAAAGCTGAGATATCACGAAATGACATTTTGAGACCTGTTTGGGTAGACCCCCTGACCACTTAGAGGTCTTAAATTTAGGTCAGATGAGTTTTTCATCAAGCTCTACACTGTCCCTTTAACAAAACCGTTGGGGGCATTTTGAAATATCTTATTCGGCTTGGTCCTTTACTAAAAATATGTTAAAAATAAAAACTTTATTAGTTTTAAGTTAGTCTGTAAGTGATTATGTAATCCGGACCCGCAAACAGGAAACTTATTTTCTTCTGTGGGGTCATTTACTTCTTGCGTAATATAATGAAATGTAAACTTTACTCTTGATGAATAAATAAATAAATAAAAACAAATTGTCACGAATTTCGCATGTTAACCACAATTTTTTATGCCAGATGGATTGGTGACTAGAGAATTGTGCGATCGCTGAGGGTTATGGGTGTGTAAAATAAAAACAACGTTTATTTAACACTGTTTTTGCGCAATATTTTAGTTTATTGCGACGTTTCGTCCATTAGGTTTTCGGACCTTTTCAGGCTAGTATACAAAGTATATCTAAGAGTCATATTTTACATAAATCAGTTCGCATCTTGCGGTGTGAGCAAGGCGGTGTCAACGAAACGTCGCAATAAACTTAAATATTGCACAAAAACAGTGTTAAATAAACGTTGTTTTTATTTTACGCACCTATAACCCTCAGCGATAGCAAAGTGGACAGTTGATCTTAAAAATCCTATTACTTTTAGAGACTTAGAACTACGAGATCAACATGCTGATTAAATGATAAAGAAGCGTCAAATAGGACCCCAAGATCTGATAAATTAATGAAATATTTGTTACAAACATTGTATATTATGCTTATATAAAAGTACATGCTCTTACCGATTCCTGCAGACACTACAGTAGGTACATTGCCGAATGTGAAACCACTCGTTTGTCCAGAAGGTTTAAAAGAATTATTAAACAACGACGAAGTTGTATTCTGAGTTGTACCGAAACCTGCGTTTCCACCTTGAAATCCGGAATTTGTTGTTCCCCCAAATGTTGTACCAAATCCAGTTCCCATAGATTTTGAGCCAAATAAACTAGGTGCATTTGACACTGAAGGTTGACCAAATCCAAAAGTATTAGCAGAAGTTGATGACGGCATACTGAAAGCTGGTTTATTTTGCGAAAATAATCCAATGGTCTGAAATAATTCATTTAATATGTACATCTTTATTATCTACAATGTTAAAGATTATTTTTTTTTATAAATTCTAAATAACGCCAATTCTTTCTCTATCATTTTTCATAAAAAATACTAATTAATACTTATTAATTCGTTATACGACTTTCAAAGAGGACTCTTTAGTAGTACTGTATAGCTTACAAAAATATTAGTGTCAATTTATTTTGAAGTAATTTTACCTATAGTATGAAAATTATACACTACTAAAAAAAAGTATGGCATCACTAAATTAGTCTCAAATTTAGCCGTTTCTCGTAACGCTGCAACTTTGTAAAAAATCGACCAAAAAAATCATTTTTTTTTTTAAATTAAAGCTTGAAATCTCCATTTTTTAATGTGGGTATTTTTATTTATTGGACCCGACAAGCACCACGAGGAGATAGTCGGTCGGATTTAGCTTATCATGTGTGTATATGTATGACCTGTATGTCCACGTGTGTGCGCGTGTGTGTGTGTGTGTGTGTGTGTGTGTGTGTCGGGTAACGCTAAAGTTGGTGGTAACCATAAGACACGCTTAGTTTACATTGTTTACACTGTCTCAAAAACAGTGTAACTTTAAAACGCTGTATAATTACAAGGAAAAATCGTAGAGAACTTTTTTTTTAAATTAAAGGTAAAGTTGTTTTACTCCGTGTGCAACGGCAAACTTTATACTTTTTTCAATTCCAAATGTGACCTTCAACTTGAAGGTCACGTATTGTTCGGTTGCATCCAATAAAAAAAAATACCCACATCAAAAAGTAGAGATTTCAAGCTTTAATTTAAAAAAAAAAAAAATGATTTTTTCGGTCGGTTTTTGACAAAGTTGCAGCGTTATGAAAAATGGCTAAATTTGAGACTAATTTAGTGATGCCACACTTTTTTTGAGTAGTGTATTATCAAACCTATGGGACATTTTCTGTAAAAGGGCTCTCTACACCTTTTTGCTTCCTCCTAGAGGAAGCTTTGTTAATGTAATTTTTGGATTTGGTCTAAACACATGTTATAATTTGTGACAGTTTTACCGGGATTGTAAAACCGTGCACAAGGAAATGAAAGGCTGACTGCTCAGTTGGTAGAGCGCGTGGGTTTTAGAGCTTGCCGTAGCAGCTCAGGA
>JAWWML010032431.1:0-11933 GCA_035047165.1 Ormyrus rosae
CCGAACAAGATGGTGTAATTTGTTTTAAAAAATCGTCAAGGGCCGATTTCACTATCTTATCCGGCTAGACCCTTTATTTCGGGACATGATTTTTTTCAATGCATAGCAGCCTACAGTAGATTTATTTGACCAATAATTATCTTGGCTTTTACGTATGTTATATGATGATATCAAAATTATTGTTAAAAATTCATCCAAACATTTTTGTGTCAACTCATAATCATTTTCACATGTAGCTGCAATGATGTGTTCCTTCATATTCTGAGTAAATAAAAGATGAAATAGTTCATAGGCATGCTTGATCTTCAAATTTGTGTAAATATTCGCATCCAAAAAATATTCATCCGAGGTATTGGAAATACTGTTTTTGGAACAATTAATTCCCACTCATAATTGCGGTTTGGTTCTAAAAGCTTTTGGGTTACTGAATATTCACTAATGACGTGCTCATATGAACCGTAAGGAAGAAAAGTATCAGGTGTCACATGTTCAAAGTCATTATCAGAGTCTGACTCACTATCAGTATCCTCATCTGGTATAACAGCGATGTTGATGTAATTCCTTTGATGAGCTTCATTTTGATCAGCTAAATACTCCAAATTTTGCACTTGCATTCTTTTCCCGTTATCACTACTACCTATATTCAATGCTTTAAAAATTAAAAATCTAACATATAATTTTCTTCGTTCAAAAATCATATCAGCGAAGATTTTTCATGAATATCGAACATCGCTTGAATAACGTAGCTTTAGCCAAATTTATTTTATTTTGGGTTCTCTACACTTCTCAACACTTTTTACATTACGATTTGTATGTACTGAATTTCAACTGTTGGAATATTTTAGCGCGAGAATAGTGGTTGTTCGTTAAAAATCGCTCAAAAACGTGATTGTAGCCGAATACAGGCCACCATTTTGGATCAAACACTTCAAATTTTGGAACATTAGTAACCTAAAAAAATCCTAACTACCAATTTTTATCAAACAAGTATTGAAAATTTTGGCCCGCCATTTTTAACTTTTGATGTAACCAGTAATTTTCCTATAGGATTTCCTTTGTTACAATATTATGCCCTAAATCTCCTCCAAACGGAGGTTTTATAAGGAAAAGCAGTTAATATACATCGAATACCGCTGTATACCGAAAATCTGAGTGCAGATTTCTATTCAGCGACTTAAGAAGTCCGTAAATCCCATTTTTGTGAAATTTGAACCACTCCTGAAAATTTCGATACGCCATATTGATCCACCATTTTGGATTTTTCATTTGTTAAAAAAATTTGTTTTCATTTTTTATATATTTCAACCTAATGTCCCAAATGGTGTAGTTCTTAGAAGTCCAGAACCCCTTGGTTATTGGTGGCGTATAATGGTTTAACGGAAGACACACTCCAAGCAGCAGTAAGACTGCAAAGAGTAGTTGCACAAACGCAAGCACACTCCAAGCAGCAATAGGACTGCAAAGAGTAGTTGCACAAACGCAAGCACACTCCAAGCAGCAATAGGACTGCAAAGAGTAGTTGCAATAAAACTCAAGCACATTCTCAACAGCAGTAAGAATTGTCAAAGAATTGTCGCAGATGACATTCGATGAGGAAGTAATCCCCTAAGAATTGTTCATTACAAGAGTTTTAAAAAAGTGAAAGGATAATAAACTCCTTAATTAAGTCGAGTCACCATTAATAATTCATTATATCTGCCAAGCAGCTAATTTCAAACCGTAACAAGGTTCAGAAAATCCAAAAAAGTAGTTTTTAAAAAATGTCGGGATGTATGTACGTACGTACGTATGTTCGTACTTCTCCCTTTAACTACTTTTAAACGACGCCGTAGATTCGCTTTAAATTTCGCACACAAGTTTATAAAACTCACAAACAAGTTTAATTATAACAAAAGATTATTGGACACAACTTGTCCTCCTTCTTATTTTCAATGCAGAAATTCAGTGTCAGATGAGTATTACATTTTTAAATATAACCTATTAAAAAAAATTATTCTCATAATATAAGTACCTGATTCATTATTTTTATGTTACTTTTTCAGGTAGCTGCCAGGTCTAGCAAGTACAGGGTAACAGCATTTATTTATGTAAGAACGCAAAGCATTATTGTATGACCAGAGTGGTACGTACAATAAAATAAGCGTCAATTTTTAAGATTATTGTTTACTATATGTCCTTAAGAATTAATAAATAAAATTTTAAAGACAAAATATGTCTTTAATAAGTGTATTATTTAAAAAGTACAAATATTTTATGAGAAGTTATGTAAATTAATGTTATTTTTAGAAATAACGTCAATTTTCATACAAAACTTGTAAATATTTGTCTATAAAATTGAAATTTTGTTATTATAAGGTATGCGTGTGTTAATTAAAAACTATTTTAATATTAGCTAGGTAGTGGAGGCACTTGAGAGGTCTAGAAATGGAATTTGACTGTGATGCGAGTCAAATTCATGATCTGTCGAGGAACTGGACGAACCTGGACATATCTCAGGATCAAGACAGCGCTAGGCCCAGTGGCTGCACATATCACCTTTATATGTTCCATCGCTGAAGCTCTGTGAGTTTCAGGGGAATCCATGACCCGAATGTGATTGACTCTCCTTGTAAGATGTATGTTAAATTAAATTAAATAGTTAAATTAAAACTTTATTTTTTGATAAAATTTTTGTCGTAAACGTGTACTAAAAACCTTCTTGAAAATTTAAAGGAATTTTATCGATTAATTTGGATTTGGTTGCTATTTAATTTATTTTTCAAAATGTCAAAATTTTATTTTAATGATGTTTTTTAACAATCGTATCATTCCGAAGATTGTCCACACTAACTGATTCCAAATAAAAAAGAGTTCAGGACATACGATGAACTAATGCACCCCTTTAGAGGATCCTATCATGCTTATGTCATGTAATGTAGTGTGAAATTCATAGGCTTCTGAACGAACTATAAAATTTTAGTAACTTGAAAATCAATTGATACATTATATATGCAACCTTCTAAGAATATTATTTTAAAATATAATTAAATTTAGTACGTTGAACCCACGAAGCCTCAATTAACATATCGCTAGTTCTAGGTAAACAAAATTCAATGTTATTGTCTACCGGACTAATATCCGATAGACAACAACTTTTGCGGGTTTATAGGGAGCTCATCTCGCACATCGGGCACCCTATTTTCTCTCAGCCTTTGCACAGGACGGAAAGGCTCGCGCAGTTCTTGTCCAAGTTCAGCTGACCATCAGGTAAGCGGGCGAAAAACTCTTTCTCCAGAAAATCCTTAGTGGAAGTTCTTGGGAAGAGAGATATCAATTAACCTTCGGGGAAAATTTCTGCACGCTAATTTAATTTAGTGCGTAAGTAGAAATAATACAATAAAAAAAATAATTATTTTAAATAATAATCGATTGATTCAAAATTTATTTCCACCTTGGCACTCCCGTAATTTTCCTCGATTAAAAAACCTCTCATATAATACCGTCTAATTTAACAAGACACGTACGACGTAATGTTAATTACGTTGGTAGATTTTAACTTGAATTTCACCTTTTAAAAAATAAGATAATAGTTATTGTTTCATAACATTCCATTTATGTTATAAATTAATTGTTTCATTATTTTTATGTTCTCTATGAGAAAGCATTGTGCCAAAATCATTTGGCAGCGTTTTTCAATTTGCTGCGTTGATACTACACAAGCTTATCAGTATTATCAACGGTCAAATCATTCACTGTAAAACGTCATGGGCGTTTTTGGCGATATTTCTTACGATATATCGCACCTTCAATAAAGATCCAAGATATCTTTTTTATCCTACAAATAACTCATTACAGTGATAAGGGAATCTAGAGAAGCAATTCGATCTTTTTTAGAAGATATCTCTTTTAGAAATAATAGTTCTAAGACATTGTTATATTAATTTGAAATTAAATAAATGAACTTATTCAGTAATTTGATTTGGTATTTTCTTTGCAGATTATGTGATGAACAACTTTCTAATCAATCTCACTATGATTTTGGTCTGCGAGCTTTAAAGTCTGTTTTAATTTCTGCCGGAAATGTTAAGCGAGATAGAATTCAGAAAATTAAAGAAACCATGCAAAATTGTGGAGAAAAAAATATCGACGAAGCATCTATAGCTGAAAATTTACCAGAACAAGAAATACTTATTCAATCAGTATGCGAGACAATGGTTCCGAAATTAGTAGCGGAAGATATACCATTACTATTCAGTTTATTGAATGATGTTTTTCCTAACGTAAACTATACACGAGCTGAAATGAGAGGTAAGTTTATTATATTTTATTGTACAGAATTTATTTATGTATAATTTTTACTTCAATAAAATCAAATTGAAACTTTCTATACGAAACTTTGATATTAGATGGGGTATTGATTACATGCCGAATCTACATTTTATTATAAACGTAACGAGCTTACCTTTTGTCACGGAGAAATTTGTCATGCTTCGGCGATACGGGTTAGAATAACTATTCAATGACAAATACTTTATTCACCAATTGTTTGCCTCTCATCCGACAGCTGAAAAGTAACATGAAAGCGGGGTAAAAAAAGCAAAGCGTGATATTAAATCCTTAAATTTAATCGAACGGAAACTTATTTTAACATGCACTCCGACGTAAAAAATTTAATTCGCGTCCCAACAAATGGGCTTGTTTGTTATTTCAGTCTATTATTCCTTGATTCTTTGAAATCCAGTCAATTCTCGCTATCACATCTGTCGATAGCCCTCGTATTACTAAAAATGGGTAGGTCAATTTTAAACCATCTATCCGTTATATCCAATTGGACTCGTTTTTTCAGCTAGGAAAACCGACAAATTATTCACTGGTAATTCTACAAGGTTAAAATCTTATTTCAGTTTATTGTTAAAATTTTTCTGATATATAGGTGACTTTACTATCCGTCGAGCAATATTATCACTTCTTTTCCGAATATATCTGCATGCACGCAAAGACTCACTAATCTTTCAATGAAAGGGCGCAGGAGCACCCTGTGGCAAGTAGGAGTACTACTGAGCCGGGCGACCGCGTACCTGTATACTTTGAAATGGTTACGCGTAATTTTTGATTTGCTCTTATTTTTCTTTTGATCATGTTAACTACTATAAATACAGGTTAATAAATAGCTATTTCATAGTAGAACATAAATCAAAAAGTTTCATTGAAAAATGTTTATCATATTCAAAGATATCTGCAATTGAAAAATTTTTATGGCTGATTTCAGCTCAGAAATTTTTTCCTTTTTCTCCCCCTAGATTTTCGTCAGATCTTCTTCCGGCCCTAGGCTTACTTCCGATCACGTGACCGCCTGTTTATCACGTGACCCATTATTTAAATACCAATTCTAACCTATAAATCGAAGAGGTCCTATGGACAAGTACGCTCAATCAGTAATTTAAAAAATTAAGAACAATTACAAGATTGATGTACCTGAAGAACAATTGCATAATATAGAAAAGCTAACCAGAGATTTATGTTGGCGAGCAGAAGCAAGCAGAAGCTACAGCATTTTTCAAAAGATTTACAAGAAAAAATATCATCAAAAAGAATAAAGATTCAGCTACTACATGATAATCAAGTTTCTACTATAAATTCAACATCGAATAATAGTAAAATAAGATTAACAAATATTAAAAAAGTTTTAACTAGTGATGAATATGAACCCAATAAAAACAAATTTGTAATTCATGGTGCTAACAGTGATATTATACAAACATTTGTTCTTGAAAATCCAAATATTTTAAACAATATATCAAAATCCCAAAAAGTTATAGTATAATGCAAAAAGATAAAAATCAAGTATTTAAATCTGTATCTGAAAAAGTTGTAACACTAAAACCTGTAAGTTCTTTAAATAACCACAACTTAAAAAAAAACATGGAAGCAATAGTGTATAAAAGCTCATTAAATGGTTCTATAATAAAAAAAGATTAAATTCTTGTTCAGAGCAGTTACATGTTCATGAATATAAAAAATGTCGTTTAGAAAATTTGGAAACAAACTTAAATCTTCGTGAAGGTAGTAATAGAAATAGTGAAAAAAGTATAGAGATTTAAATGAAATAATTTCTAATATAAAACAGCTTACGAATGTATTACCTAGAAAGGATATTATGGTCATTGTTTCCAATGAAACTGCCGAAGAATTAACAGCCCCTAATTGTTCAAGTGTAAATATTGAAGAAAGGGTACAAAAAGTTAAAGAAGACGTAATTATTATTGAAAACAATAAAATAACAAAAGAAATAGTTCAGGATACCGAATTCAATAATGATTCCACAGATGATATAGAAGATTTGATATCTAAGTTAAATCATCAAAAGAAACAGTCATCAAATGTAAATGAAAAATAAATAATTTATCTGAACAAAATAGTGATAAATTTAGTATTTTAAGAAAAGCAGTTCTTAGTTGTCGAGATGCAAAACTTTGAGCAGATGCTATAAAAGCCTTGAAAGATTGTGGTATTAAAGTAAAAAAAGAAGTACCCTTAAAAAGAACGATAGCTACAAAAATGATTAATGAATCTGGTACACAAACTGAAGTGTTCTCACTTTCAAAAAATGATGAATTTTTATTAGTATCTGAAGATTCTGAAGATTTAATAAAATTAAAACAAAAACGTATCCTTATGAAACAGCCAATTAATAGTTTATCCTTTAATAGATCAGTGAATAAAATTTATTCAGAACAAAATCATTCTGAATATCAAGGGAATTTTAGACGTAAAAGAAGCTTTTGCACAAAATAAGTTAATAATATATGTAAAAACATTATTAAAACAACTAAAAGAAGATTTTAAAGCAGCTAAAAATTATGATGAAGATGGTTTATTAGGGGTTCATAAAGCTGTAATGATCTTCGAGAAGTTCAGAAGCATATGTTAATGTTAAAAGCAGCTAGACAAAGCATTAATATTTGTTGATTAGATGAGAAGGTAATTGTAATCTGTATTGTGCAAAAAGCAAACAGAAGCAAAGTCCTGTTGTTTGGCCACTAACGTCACATTCAAAACAGGAATTAATTGCATTGTGAAACTGCTTCTTGACTTATATAAATGATAAAAATATACCAATTCACAAGCAAGGAGAACAGTTTCTTGAATTTATTGGCAATATTGGTTTAGATATTGCATTTTTATTATGCTTCTGCGTCAAATGAAATAGATATTTTTTACCTTACTGTATAAATTTGATGTTTTTTTTATTTTTGGAAACAGGAAAAGACATAAAGACGAATCTATTGAAGACTATATCACACTTAAAAAATTTAATTGTTGAAAACATATGATTGATACAATGTAAATTTTATGTTTAACAGGAGATTGCAGAAAAAACAGCAAAAAATAATGCTGAGAAAGTTATAAAGGAAAAAATTCTACAAGACTTACAACGTGATAATATTTTTGAAAAATTTTTACAAATAAATTCATCATTTTAAAAATTCTAACTTATGAATTTTTAGCTTGACATGAATTAGCTTTTATTTGGGAAAGATGTAACAAACCTACAACCATTGAAAAAAATATTATATGATTAGAAGCAAGAAAAAGAACTGCTTTGGAAGAAATTCATACTGCAAATATTGGCCGTCAATGTGATGAATCTCATAATAAAGGAAGTAAATGTAAAGCCATTGGAAAAAAATGCTGGAAATGTGGCCAATATAATCATTTTTCCAAATATTGTTATAAAAACTATGTTAAAAACTGCATATACTGTAGTTCGAATCATGTAGAAGGCAGATGCTCAGCTTATGGTAAAGAGTGTTCTCGGTGTAAGAAAATGCATCACTTTCATTGCAATGTTTCTCTCGAATGACTGCATCTTGTACCTTTTGTGGACAAAGTCACATAAGCAGTCGTAACTACTGTCCTGCTAGTAATCATGTTTGTGCAACATGCCACAAAGTAGGACATTTTTCATGTAAGTGTTTAAAAAATAGCAGAAGATGATTAGTCATATTAATGACAATTGCCATTATTTATAAATTTAAAAACAATAAAGTACAATTTTTTAACACTAAAGAGTAAAACTATATATATTTATAAGAGTTAAGTGTCAAAATTTAGTGCAAAAAAGATCTTTTTAACTGTTAAATTTAAATAGATAAAGAATATTTTTAAAATATATTTTACATTGTGCAATCTAAAAGATTTTTAGTACTTTTACTAAATTGTACTTTAATGGTTTTGTTATTTTTAATAATTTTAATTAAGTTTGTGAAAGTTTTTTATGTACAACTTTTTGCATTTAATAATATCTGTACAAAACATTATATAAGTATTTTTTATTTTTGGTAGAGACTTGATTTTATCATTAAATGACCAATTTCCGAGGCACGCGTTTAATATTATGAGATATGACTCGACGACGCATATGAATGGGAAGCTTTTAAAAATTAGTTATATTTACTGTAGATGCTCTGAAAATTATTTTACAATTAATCAATTTTTTTCATTATTGAGAGAATGTGTTACTATTTCTTATTATTTAAAAGTAATTTAAGTTGTATTAGGTATATTAAAATTATTTCAATTTTTTAATTTTTCATCATTTAATTTAACATTTGTGTTGTGAGAAAAATGTGTATTATAAATGTAAAATTAATTATTTTAAAACGAACTTTTTTTAAGTATCTGGGAAAGAAAATTTAAAGCATATATATCGTCAAGAACATCTATGCGGCGGGTGTCTATGCAAGCTACCGATCATATCGTGGTTTATGCAGAGATAAAGACCCTTTAAAGTTAATGAGAAAGAATTTTATTCATTTCATTAAATTTTGTTTCGGATGATTTTGGTTCGACAGATCCTCATATACTATAAAATGAATTAATTAACAATAAATTAATGCGAATTATGTAGATAATTTTTGATAAATACATTTGTCTTTCCTTGTGAAATAAAAAAATTTATAATAATGTTTAAGATCTCCTATACGAAATCATAAAAATCAGAATATAATTGCGTAATTTTATGATTATTCATTCTTTACATAACAGCATATTACTTCTATCCAGTAAAACGTTCTACTTGAGAATTTATGTTTTATTAAAATATAGTGTTTAGAGATTTTCAGCCATTTAAATTTTTCTGGCATATATTTTTAAATTTTTGCCGTACGAAATTTTGAGAAACTTCTAATTATTCAAAATATATACTTAAATTAAAAGTTAACATTTTTATTTAATCAAAATAATAAATATCTACTATTAATTATACATTTTTTAAAAATAATATTTTAGAGAAAAAAGGAAGGTTTATAACTTTTATAAAGAGAAAAATAATGAATCATTCACTTTGTGACTCGTTTTATGTAACTACATTTTACTCGGCTAAACGTGTTCTCTCCATGAAAACAAAGCTAAGGAATTCCTTTTGTCATTCGAACTTCATGAATGTTATAAATAAAGAGGCGATATTCAAAATAAAGAAATGAAGGGGAGCACTCAGCGGCGCGACGGCGTGACGACTCGGCGACAAGAGCCCGATCAAGTCGAGCGCGGAGCTCACTCTCCGATTTGAAGTCTAACGATACGGTCACAAAAATTTAAAATAAAAGTTTGTAATATTTTTGAAAATATCTTTTGTTTTCTATTTCCGCGCCCTTCTACTCCTATACCCAACTTGATCTTTCCCCATGAGATCGCTTGTTGAGCTCTCTGAGCCGATATCCATATGACGGCCGTTTGCCTGTCTCCATAGGTCTTTCGGATCTTTAAGATGGTCGTCTCTTCCACCACTTTGTTCTTTTTTGTAAACTCTCTTTGCAGGGCTTTTAAGATATCCCACTTAGACGTAAGCATGTCAAGCTCCTTTATTTCAAAGACCAGCCGATGTTGGTGTGCTTTTATTGTGGCACCGTCCTCGAGTACCGCTTTAACAGCTTGTTATAGCTCTTGGGTCTAGGCTCTGCTGGTCTAGCACCAGAGCTACTTCTATTGATCCTTTCTCAGGGCGCACCAATTCCCCTTTCCAGACTATTTCCTTGCGAGGATGTTCTTGAGTCGGAAATTTCCTCCTGGCTTGTCCTCTTTTTTTTTGGGATTTTGGTCCCTTTTTTCCTCTAACTGACATGGTGATGACACCTTACGCTTACTTGATGTACGTGTTTTCACCGACTTAACTACACCTGTTTGTGTAGTCTTGTCCTTTTTGGTAGAGTTGGTTTGGCAGGGTTTCCACCTTGCTTAGCATAAGTCCAAAGCTCTCCTTCCTCTTTCTTAGTGCCTCGTGTCTTCTTTCCAGACGCTTCGCGAGGGTCATGACCGTGATTGGGTCTTGTTTTGACGGACCTATGGATGTTGATTGCACTATTCATTGAGTCCAGCCTCTCCCGTATCTCATCCCATGTCTTTTTTTCTTGCTCAGTGTTTAATATTTAAGGTCGTGGTGGGTATTCATAAATATATTCAAACACAACATATTATTGGAGAGTAAAAACTAATCTTTATTGCTAGGATGCTCTAGGTTATGATCAACTTGTCGGGCTCCTCTCTCCGTACTGACTTGTAACTTCAGCGCCCTCGCGCCGTAGAGGCGCACCTATCGCATTACTTCTCGGAAATTCCGCTTGGATAACTTTGAGTCTCTGACGCTCTCATACATCCTTCCACCTTGAGTTCTCGACTCAATAGGTTTCGTAACGTAAAAATAATCGCTCGGATATGAGAGAGAAATCTACCTAGCTTTCAACTTATACATTATAAAAATGAAATACAATACAAATTACTTACACGTATAACGATCAGATTTTTTACTGATACGTCCGCTTTGCATTTAATAATTTCTTTTATATTACAAATAGTTTCAGATTAGCGTTTTTTCTCGTGATCATCATTTAAAATATGCTAATCATCTATTATTTTTTGCATGTCATTTCCGTTCATATCATTGCTTTCGATTTCTAACGGATAAATTCGTTGCAATGGTCTTTTCTTTAAAATTCCATCTTTGGTTTTTAAAATCACAACTCTAACTATATTGTTGTGACCTTTGATCAACTCCTTAATCTTAGCTAACGGTCAATCGATGCGCTTTCGATTATCGTCACCTATCATAACAATATCACCTACTCTTACTGTACGAGATTCTTTTGCGTTACTTTTAAGGGGGTTATATACCGAAAAAATTTCAAAATATCAATTTTTTTTTATTTGATTTTTTGATTCTATGCTTTATCCAAAACTTAGAAAAAAAAATTCAGGCACAAATTTAAAAAATTTTAAAAGTTACGGCTTAAAATGTAATTTTCTAAAAATATTAAAATTAAGATTTGCTAAATAAATCACTGTAAAAATAGTTTAATTATGATTTTAACATTATCAAATGCTAGAGCGGCGATGGCTCAGTTGGTCGAGTGTCGGACCGACCTCCGCCGAAAACTGACATTGGGACACCACTGTATTTATTTACAAGTGTCTAATAACATCAAAGCTAGTGGTTCGGAATCCACTATAAACTGTAGGTCCCCGTTGTTGTACGTAAGTGCATATATAAGACTCGAAAAGAGGACTTGGGTAGGCTGTAAATATAATAAAAAAAAAAATAAAAAAAAAACATTATCAAACACTTTTCTATCATGCTTTAATAATTTTGATTAATTTGATAAAGGAATTTCAGTTTTGAAATTTTGAATTCATCATGTTCATCGCGCTCTAGTCGTGTCGCCACAGTCGCCACAGGCTGTAAATTTTGTCAGCTGATCGCTGTTTAGTCCTAATGTTTTACCTCAAGTGTGCGCTGAGGTTAACTGTATTGTTTATTCTTTGAAACAAAGTGTAAAATCATTCAATGAAACTATTCCTGGACACAATGCTACTATTTCAAATAGCAGGTAAATTTTAAAGTTCCATTATCATTTCAAGCTGTCAAGCTAAAAAGAACTTTTATTTTTCTGTTTCAGGTC
>JAWWML010032442.1:0-11926 GCA_035047165.1 Ormyrus rosae
TGTGTGTGTGTGTGTGTGTGTGTGTGTGTGTGTGTGTGTGTGTGTGTGTGTGTGTGTGTGTGTGTGTGTGTGTTATATGCAGTTTGATCACGAATCTTTTATCAAAGGCTAAAGGCATAAGCACTAAAATTTCGAAAATAAGTTATATTTCTCAAAAACTGGTGGTTATATTAAAAAAAAATGTATCTAACATGAAATTAAAAAAAAAGTTGAAAAATTCCACAAAAGAGATAGTTGGGCTAATTTTTACTAAAAAATGAGCAATATTATAGCCACGAGGGAAACGGATTATCTAAGGGAGTTGTTTCAGGAGTCGAAAACATATTTTAGAATAATTTTTTTAGCGTAATTGAGTTAAAGCACGAATTTTGAACTTTTTGTGAAAATCTGGATCACTGTGCGCCATTGTCCTGTCATCCGGACGCCCCTGGATGTTGGCTCTTTTGGCCACTATACTTGCTGGCTCGTAGCCTTGTCCCTGTATCTTGGCGCATATTTTCCGATGTTTCTACGCATGGTCATCTTCTGTGTACATGTCTGAACATTTGCTATTCTTGTCAAAGTCGTCATTTCCTTTGCGTCATCCTCTTTTATTTTTATTTCTTGTTTCTCTTCGATTCCACACAGCGCAGATCTTTGAGAACTTGGATCTTTCAGTTGCGTAGGAACTTGCCGCTTGCCATGCTGTCTCTGATATGAGCATGGATTCTATCAGGTTCTCTGGGGTAATTTTCCGTCCAATTTCAGCCTTCCATGTTCTGGACGCTGTAGCGCGGGCACTCGAAGAATACATGCTCAGTATCGTCACCGACTCCTTTGAATGTTGGGTACTTAGGTGAATCCTGATGTTCGAATCTATGAAGATACGCCCAAAAGCATCCGTGCCCTGAAATGTACCTGCGTCAGGTAATAATTTTCCTCTTCATGTGGGCCGTTCAGCCATGTGTCAACCTACGGGATCAAACGATGTGTCCATCTTCCGTTGTTAGACGAGTCCCATAGCTGTTACCGGCATAGGCTGTTGGCTCTCTCATTTCTTCTTAATGCCGCTGCGCTCAGCGGGTTCCATCCTTTTTGACTGTATAGCATTCTTCTCTCTTCTGCTAATACTTCTTTAGGTAACATACCTGCAATGATACAGGCGGCATCCTCAGATACCGTACGGTAAGCGCTGGCAACCCGTAGGGCGCTTAGACGGTAGACTGATGCCACCTTCCGTCTATATTCCTGTGCCTTGAGTGCATCCGTCCAAATGGCAATGCCGTACGTGAGCGCTGATGTAATCGTTGATGTTAGCAGCGCTCTTCTCTTTTGTTTCGGACCTCCAACGTTGGGCATTAGCTGAGACAGGATGGTCCTAACATTGGACGCCTTAGTTTGGCGCGCACCGTCTGTTGCTTGAAGTTGAGTCTAGCTGTATGTATGTGAGTGTGTGTGTGTATGTGTGTGCGCGCGCGCCTGGATCTCAACTTGGATCGAATCGATTTACTTCTTTCATGTTTCATTTTTTTTTGTGATGGTGGGTCAAAAATTATTTTTCCCCATCGGGCATGAAATGGCCCTCATTTCACGCATGAAAGTAGCGTAGAAAATCGGGCATTCCAAACGTATGTCAAAATTGTTTGCCCGAGCGGGGAAAAACAACATTTTACCCCGCCTCCGACGGGGCTTACCGGACAAACGTCACTTTTTTGATTTTTTTTTTCTTTTGAATTTTTTTTTCTCTGTTTTAAACTATTTTTTACTATTTCTGTGCACGATTTGAAATGCACGATCATCTACCCAGCTTTCTAACGCCAAATGTGGGCCTTCCATGCCCTCGTTGACAAAAATAGGGTGTGTAACACGGGTTGAAAAGCTATTTCAGACTCGGGTGAGGTATTTTCAGCACTCGTCTCTGTCTTGGGCGTCCTCGGCGCCCTCAACTCCGACTCGTGCTGAATACCTTACCCTCGCTCGAAATAGCTCATTTTCTGCCCTTGTTGTTCAATGTTTACACTATTTCCCAACTCAGGCATGACTTATTTCACACTTGAGAAAATGCTTTGTCACAACGAGCCTTACCAGACAAAAAAGTCCCTTTTTTGATTTTTAAAATTAAAAATTTTGTTTTTTTTTTTAATTTTTTTCTCTGTTTTAAACTATTTTTTACGACTTATCTGCACAATTAGAAATGCACGATCATTTATCCAACTTTCTAACACCAAAAGAGATCTTTTTCATGCCTTCGTTGAAAAAAACATGGTATCTAACACGGGAAGAATAGTATATTACGCTACGTGGGGTAAAAATCGGCTTCGCCTCGGGAGCCTACTCACGCCGGCCAATAGTGGCGCATTTTTATCCCAAGTGGCGTATACGATTTTTTCCCATACTAGGCTAAAAACACGTCCCACCTACATACTTTAAATTAAAAAAATTAATTAAAAATTGAATTAACGCAAAGTATCGTCTGCTGCTTCAGATGGGGCATGCGCACTCGCCGTATTTCTCTCTCTCTCTCTCTCTCTCTCTATCTCTCTCTCTCCCTCTCTCTAAATTTATTTTAAAATAAATACCGTTCTAACTTAACAAATTAGAATGTATTATAATCCGTTTTTTGAGATAAAATGTATATATTTTTTAGAGAGAATATAAATTAAAAATTGCTCTTTTAAAATAAAAAGTATTAATTCTTGAATTGTATTAAAAAGGTTTAAAGAAATTATAACAAATTAAAAAATTTTAAAATATAAAGTATTGTTTACTACATCAATTTCTTAAAATTTATACAATGTTTTTAATATGAGATTATTTTTTATTTTTTACACAATAATGCTTAAATCAATTCACTTTTTTTTTATAAAATTATTATTTCTTCTTTTTCTTCATTGTAGTCTGATTCTGATCCAGAATCAGATGAATAATTTAATGAAGCAGCCATAACCTAGAGAACGCACAAAACTTCGTTCTCTCTATTGAAGGTTAGGTTCAGCTCCATCCTTCTACTCTGTAATATTTTTATTTTCAGGAATTAGCCAATAAATAAACTCAATCTTGACAGGGGTTAATTTCAATATATAAATTTTGTCGCAATATTACGACATTTACTGATACTTGCCTTTTATACTTCTACTTTGCGATTGGTAAGATCAATAATCTGTTCGCATTCCGACAAACTTCTGAAGACAGAGTCTCGTAGAACGAACACGAAGCTGCACCGAGGATAGCTAAATGTGGACGCTGCTGTACGAAATAATCGCCACACTGGCCACTGCATGAAGTAACTGCCATAACGTACGTGTACGCTGCACACACGTAGTGTATGTGTAAAAGATGGCGAAACCGCTTTTAATAGTTTCAGACTTGTCCGGCAGGGTCTCTTCTGCCACTCTCACTTGAAGTGAGTCGAAGTGATAACCAGAATACCGCGCATCCCAGTCACGCAGAACATTATTCCATACTAGTGAATAATGTCTCGTTTTTAGCACCTGCGATCCGGTAATAATGACGTGTTTTTGGCCAGGGTATGGGAAAAAGCTATTTCTAGAAAGGGTGAGGTGTTCTGCAAGAGTCGGAGTTGAGGGTATTTTCTCCCCTTGTTGCACAATGTAGTATTTTTGTTTCGTGGATTTGTTTCCGTGTTATAGTTTTCTATTTACAAACAATAGTATTTTATTTTTATCTAATTATATTTATAATATTGTATGTTTTTCCTTCATTTTCTCATTTTAATTAATAATACTGTTACTGTTAAAATTCCTTGCAATGTCCTGAATTTTTTATTGCCATATCCAGTCTTTCAACATCTACCATTTGATTTTGAAGAGAATGCGCGAAATACAATTGATTAATTATTTTTCTTATTTTGTTATAAAAATATCAGAACTATTAATATCTTTATCGATAATGGATTTTAACTTATTTTTAAGGACAAGGTATATGTATTCGCCTGTAGAATTATCACTTGTTTCTATAATTTTAACGTCACTTTCAATATTGCTGCTTAAAAGAGTATTTACAGTATTTGATAAACTCGGAAAAAGTTTTTTTCTCAAACTGTGGAGCAATTTATTTCTATGACGTCGTGAGCAGGATCCTCAGCGTTACAAAGCCCTTCGCAAGCGCACTCAGCTTGCGTCGCGCAACGCCATCGCATCCTTCTTCAAGACTACATTGGAAAACGCTCGCAACCCTAACTCTGGAGAGTAGTCGACGATCTTGGTATCTCGCTCAACCGCTTCTTCGTCGGCGATGTCATCGTTTTCCAGCCCCACATCCGGCACTCATTTACCTTCATAGCGCCTCAGGCGCTTTTTTTTTAAACATGTGGAGCCCGATCTCGTCTTCAATGTGATGCATCGTATGCGCTCCGGGGCGCACGGTCCCTATGACCTCTTGATGAAATTCTTGCTGCAGTGTTTGCCTTCGATTCTGACGCCACTATTGAATATTTTCGATTGTTCACTGCAATCGGGAGTATTTCCTAACGCGTGGAAGGGAGCCATCGTTTTACCGCTCCCCAAAAAAGTCCCGCCGCTCGAATTCAGCCACTACCGTCCAATCAGAATCCTTTGCACCGCCGCCAAAGTATTAGAAGCTGTTTCTCTGCAGCAAATTCTTGATTTTATAGCGGACAGACCTCCTCGACGCCCATCAATCCGGCTTTCGTCGGAATCACAGCATCCACACGGCGCTTATTTCGATGGTCGATGACATTCGTGAAGGAGTTGACAACGAGGAAATCACCTTGCTGATCGCTGTTGATTTTTCTCGAGCTTTCGATGTGGTGAGCATCGAGTTGCTTTGGCACAAATTAGTGCTCTTGGGTTTCACCGACTCGGCCTGCGCATGGATTTGTTCCTGTCTTTCCGATAGATCGCAGGTCTTCAGAGCTAGCAACGGCACGCTGGCCGCACCTATCGCAAGGCATTCCGGCGTCCCACAGGACAGCCTCAACGGTTCCTGTTTATTTTCGTTATTTATTAACGACGCGCCGTCTACTGTCGTGAACTACCAACACCATCTGTACACCGACGATTGAACGATTTATCGCAGGTCCACCTTTCGAAATTGAAGAGAGAACATCGAACTGGTCAATTCTGATCTCTCACGCCTGCACGCGTGGGCTGCCTCGAATGGTCTTTCGATTAACGCCGGCAAAACCCAAGCGATCTGGTTTGGCTCACGCGGGTTTATCAGACATCTGCGCTCACTCAATATCCCGGAACTCAGTATAAACGACGTCAGTATAGCGTATTGCAATGAGATTAAGATTCTTGGTTTCATTTTGGACTGCAACCTCTTTTGGACGTAACAATGTTCACTCACCGCGCGTAAATGCTTCGCCGCCTACGCGCAAGTGTAGTAACTTCATTCCGCGGGAGACGAAACTGGCTTTAGTGAAATCCCTCGTCTTCCCCTATCTCGGCTTCGGGGCAGGTCTTTTATTCGACCTCTCCGGCGAACTTACAATCAGACTGCAACGCTGTATGAATGCGGCGATCCGCTTTGCGACAGGCATGAACCGACACGCCCATATGTCACCGGTTTTAGCTAGTTTAGGTATCTTGCCGTTCACGGCCCGGCGCAACTATCTTTGTCTCTGCCTACTAGCGAAAATCCTAGATAACCTGTCACCAGCCTACCTAGCGCTTCGTTTTCATTTCCATCCGCGCGACAAAAAAGACTTCATACGATGCTCGTCCCTCGACCTACTAATTGTGAACTTGCGCACCACCTGCTTTGTGCAATCATTTCATGTTGGGGCAGCCCAACTCTGGAATGAGCTGCCCGCCGCGGTGCTATCCCACTACAACAGGCCCTCCTTTAAAACCGCCCTGCGTATTCAGCTACTCAGCCTGACAATTCTATTCAATTTTCTCCCTTTCTCTCTCTCTCTTTTTGTGTGAAGTTTGATCAGTGTTTACGTCGCTGGATCGCTCGTTCTATCGATTAACTTTAAAAATATGTATACCACTCTAACCTCAAAATCAGGACTTTGACATGATTTTTCATGGTGCTCGTGGTATAAAATTATGTTCAATACTAGTGTTTAAGTTGATTATTTACCTCGTGAGACATTTTTCGCCCGAGCGAAGCGAGAATAATCAACTTCCATACCCGTGTAGAAAAGTACTAAAAAAATATGCATTTGGTCGCGAGGAATGCTATCTAATAGAATTGCTATTTGTTGGGACCTACTACAATTTTGGGCCATGAGTCCCAAGTTAAATTTTTTAAATGAGAACATTTATTTTTTCCTCGAAATTCGTCTTCAGCAATTTTTACGTTCAAATAAGTATTTTCAATGGTATCCTAGATCAGTTTTTAGGCCTTTTGGGCCCAATGTATGTTTTTTCCTCTAACATGTGTCGTTTTAAGTGAATACGGATTTTACAACATATTATTAGATTCTAGTCAGAGACATTGAGATTGAAGTCCCAATATCTCTTTTCTCTCACACAAGTTTGTCATTTTGAGTGATAAGTGATTTTGGGATCTATTGTTGCTTCCTATTAAAAACTCCTTACCACTTAAAAGCTACTTATCACTTAAAAAATAAGATATTAAACTGATAAGGCCCAAATCAGGTTTTGCGTCACAAACTTTGATATTTCGAATTATGAAGTGGGAATACACTTTAAACCATTTATTACCGAAAAAAAACCAATATGAGTCCCATAAAGCTAAAAAAAAATGTTGGGACCTTAATTTTAATAATTTTGAGTAAAATATAAGAATATGCTGTAAAATCACTATCCACGTGTAGTTGTTACAGTTGTAACGGTTATTTTCCCCACAATGAAAAATAAATGTTAGGCGTGAGCGCGATTGCAATGCGCTCACACTCTGGTCGTTACGAACGCAAGTTCGCTCCACGCGAACCCGCTTGAATTCCTTGTCAACGGAGTGTGTGTAGCACCTGGCAGGTACACCTCATGCAAAGGCAGTGTCGGTCGCTCAGGGTGTGCGCTGTACGTAAGTCGACAGCGCACCCCCGGAGGCAGCGGTATCCGGCCGACGTAAGGATCGGATATAACGAAGTTTCGAGAAATGAATTTAACGCGCGACTTAGTTTTGTGAATCTTTATTATAAAAAAAAAATAAACAAAAAGAAAGCAATAGGTGTGTCACTTCGGTGACACACGATGCACGACGAAAAATGTTAAAAGGGGAGAGCATACACTCGCGGGTGTATGTTCTTACGAAATTCGCACGCGACGACAGGCGGATAAAGGTGACGACCGGGAAGTGCAATCGGCACTTCTCGCTCGAGTTACATACACACGCACGCCGATAAATCGCGAGTAGTGGGCCCACTTACTTTGAATTCGCAGATGACAGTTGGAGGTGGCTTCTCTGCACGCTACCAGGTCGCTGCTTTTGAGGAGTCAGGACGGGTCCTCTCTCACACGGGATAAAAGTCGATCGTACAGCAGTCTTCACTCGCGCGCGGTCCTAACCTGTCGTGCGGACGCGCTGATCGGCTGGAAGAGCCGCAGCGCCCGCGCTTCCCTCTCGCGAGTCGCGACGGAAATTACCCCGCGAACTACGCAGAGGTGTGAATTCCGTCACAACGTAAAATAACACATCTTGATAGGAAGAAAACATACATTGGGCCTAAAAGGCCCAAACTACCCCAGGATGCCATAAAAAATACGTATTTGAACGTAAAATTTGCTGCTGAAAACAAATTTGGAGGAAAAAATAGGGGTTCCCATTGAACTTAACTAAAAAAAAAAGTTTAAATTTAAAAAAATTTAAATTTAAAATTTAACTTGGAAATTACAAAGCCCATAATTGTAGTAGGTCCCAAATATGGCAATTCTGCCAGATAGCTTTTTCAAAATCCTAAATCTTCCACATTTAGTGTTTTAAGCGAAAATGCTTTCCTGGCGAGTTATTTAACCGTCCCAGTACCTTTTAAACACGCTGTATAGTGATAACTACACCTATCTGTCAAATTTGTACGTTTTAGGCTATATATTCGTAAAATATTGATAGAGTATAATTTTATCAATCATTATGGGTAATTCAAAATATTTAAAAAAACGGCTGCCAATTCATTGGCACTTAACTTCATCCTAACTAATTTATGGTTCCAATATTATCTCCGAGATTTATGAAAAACAATTGATTTTAACAACATAATTATTTATTTTTGTATTATTTTATTTTTATATGTCTATTTCAGAACTTTGTAACAGGAGTTGTTCAATTCATCAGGCCTCTCGCTTGGCCAGAGCTCGAGACCTGCCGCTACAAAGGCCCTCGCTCGCACGTGGGGAAACGGACTCTTTCTCTATTTTACCCAGGCGCCAGACGCTTGCACGTCAGGGTCTACTAAGACCCCTTTTTCCTAATAGAGTCCCACATGCGGCTTGAGCTGTTGTGGCGGCCGGCTCAGATGGGAGAGTGGGAGGGTTCGGGTGAACAATATTAAACAATCAATTATAATCAAGGTTATTTATTCCTTCAGATAGCCTTCCAAGATAACCCTACAATCACAATACGATAAACTTCGATTCACAGACAACCCGCTCTCCACGCCGACCCAGAGATTCTCTCGCTTCTGCTTTATTTTCTGCTCGTCTTGGCGCGCTTCCGAGAGGGACCCTAAGCTCGACGGAGGGGAGGCTTCGCCTCTCCTAAGGGCGTACCGCAGCACCTGCTTCACGGTCGTGGAACTGCGTCCAGTCCTCGGCACGACCGACCGGGTCCAACCAACCCTACTATCTCTAGGGCTCCGGGCAGCACCACGAGCCCTTAGGGAAACGACCCTCTCTCTACTACCTTCGCCTCCCGCGGCGACCCCTTGTCCAGGCGCGGGTTCCCTAAGCTAAATTTCCCGAAACAATTTCGACCCCTCGTGTCCGGTCCGTCCCCGGCTCACTCACTGGTCACGCAACAAAATACCCTAACTGACGATTTCACTATGACTAACCTTCTCTTAGCTATGAACTGCGAACACGCGAAACGAATGACCGCCTCAGCTACTTGTATTCCTCTTTGTTTTAAACCGAGATAACACGCGGATAGAAAACTCTACGAAAATCTAGACAACCTTGCGGAAGGTAATTTTCGAAAGATAGCAACACAAAGGTATCGTCGCAAAGCACAATTATACGAAAGACACCCTAACAAAAGATATCCTCGCGAAACACTCTTTTACGAAAGGTAACCAAACGAAAGATAATGTCGCGGCCCACGATCACGTGGAGACAACCTCGCGAAAGATACCCGGGAAATGTAAACTAAAGATAACGGTTCTAAATTCCACAAGATAACCTTAGATTTTAAGCAGCGCGCGGGAGGAATTACAAACCGATTTTCCGATCACTCGCGTAACCTTAGATCGCACTCTTGAAATTTGAGATGCACTCGCTCACGTGCACCCACAGAACACAAGTCGCGACACCGAAAATGCTATAATTAATACCCAAAACGCGACACTCTAATATTCGGACTTATTCCAATAATTATTCGAATCGCGACACTCCTACGTTCGCGATCACGCACCTGATTATTTAATTAAGAACCAGCAGTCAGCCGTACTCACTCCGTCCGATGTCGGGTTGCCGCCATGTCCTAAACTGGAAAGCACGTCCTAACACCACCAGGTCCGGAGCCAGAGAGAGCTTGCCGGCTCGCTCTCTCTGCCTAAAAGTCCTTGCGGCGGCTCGAGTCCCCCACCCAACGGCCCCCGAACTAACGCACCGGATTGGCCTAACTAGCGACGCGAGCGCCGACCGACCGCACGTTTGTCGCAGCTCCGCTGTCTCGTCCCGTCCAAGAGTTTGTCCCACTCCTTAAACTTTCTGCTGCGGCTGTACTTCGCCTTTGTCGAAGCGCGCGATGTTTACTTCTAGCTAGAATTCGCCGAATTCCTCGGCGAGCATGTCGGCTCTCGATCGCTCGAACAAAGAAGTACATGTTTATTAATTTTCGGTAAACGTACGCGACGAGAAACTCTGGGTCACGCGACTCCGAACCGGCTTCAAATATAAAGTAACTTGCGGCAAATCCGCAATGTTACAACTTAATGAAAAGTAAACAAAATTTAAATAAAAATGTTATTATTGGAAACTTTATAGTTCTAAAAAACAAAATTTTTGGAACTCCATGCGCAAAGCTCTTTTATATTATATATATTACTATTACTATTTATCGTGTACATAAACGATCTATTGGAGGATATGCCTAAAAATATTCTATCTTATGCGGATGACACTGTCGTCTTATCAAGTGACAACACGAGGGCCTCTGCTCAGAACAAGATGAATAAATATCTTGAATGTGTTGCGGACTGGCTAGCTCTGAATAAACTGTCTCTAAATATTAACAAAACTGTATATATGGCTTTTGGAATTTATTGTATCAGTGTGCCAAATGATCTAAATATTGTTATAAAAAATCAATCAATTAACAGAGTCGAACACGCTAAGTATTTCGGAATAAACATCGATTATAATATGAAATGGGACATAAAAATACAAGACATTATTAAAAAAACTAATAATCTATGTTTTTACAAAGATTAGAAAAAAAATGGATACTAAAACTCTCTTAATAATTTACTATGCCTTCTATCATAGTATCATAAACTATGGTATAATCGCTTGGAGAGCAGCAGGTAAAAGTTTCTTACGCCCAGTGCAATGGATTCAGGATAAAATTATAAAAACAATAAATAAAAATTTTGCTGAAATGTATAAACAGACATGTTTGATGTATCATTACGAAACCCTAAAAGAAATGTTCATCAGTACAGCGATAAACGCTAGAAATAAAACTATCCAACTACCAATAATGAAAAAAGGGATTAGTGACAAGAGAAGTTATGTGATAGCTATAAACGCTTTCAATAATCTTCCAAATGATTTAAAAACTCTAACTAATAGTAAGATATGTATTAAACACAAAGAACTTATAATTTATGGCTCTAATTATGTTGCATCTAATTATATCTGTAAAAAAAAAAAAAAAAAAAAATTACCAAATTGTTATTGCGATCTCACATTATTTTATGCAAATGTTTATTTTTATTATTTATAAGTGTACATCTTTTATCTTTTGTCATTAGTTTTAAGCTTTTTAGTTATGTAAATGCCAACCTATGTACAAGCATCAAATGTATGCTTCTATAGGATTTACCACATTTTGTTGGACAAATAAATAAAATAAATAAATATTAACCCATTAACGTCACAAGGACACTTTTTTCAAGTACCCCTTTCGTTAAGATATTTCACTATGAAAACGTCCCGCAAAAAGTTCAAGAAGTAGCTGTCCTACTATTATCAAGGTCGCTCTTTCCAATGGTGCAATCAGCATCACATAGAAATATGTTTTTTTACAATACTTTTGCTAAATAATATAAAAAACACGAATTTTTCAGACTTATTATTTTTTCTTTTTACATTTTCGATGTTTCATCGTAAAATTATTCAACTATGGAATAATGTAATCGTGTCCTCGATTATTGTACTTTGGAATGGTATCATTAGTTTTATTTTTATCATGGTCTAAACTTGCAAAGTAACAGCCAAAACAATTGAAAAGTTTAGCAATTTTCCGACTAATCAGTTCTTGTGATTAAAACACGCTTTTTATATCATCGAACCTGCAAGGTCTGCATAGCTACAATAGTTTTTTGGGTCGCTGATTACCAATCTGCTATTATTTTTGCAAAATTAATTTATTTAAGGGGGTCTTATACCCATCATTTGCATTTGAAAAAACACCTGAAATAAAAAATCCTTAGTATTAAGAGTTTTCAAAAAGATATATACTAAAAATATAGCTTATTGTGATCAAATGGGCCCACACTGTACTCTGTAGGCCCGTTTGATCCAGAGATATAGCTGTTTTAAATTTTTTGCTTTGGTGTAAACTCCAGAATGAACCGATAGATGAATTTTCATCTAACAGGGCTTAAAATCTT
>JAWWML010032463.1:0-11917 GCA_035047165.1 Ormyrus rosae
AGAGGGAGAGGGAGAGGGAGAGGGAGAGGGAGAGGGAGAGAGAGAGAGAGAGAGAGAGAGAGAGAGAGAGAGAGAGATCGGTAAAAATATGGATAATACAAAGATACATAAAATGTATCCTTACAATGTTTTATCTACCTTTTGACCTTTGGTTTTGGGCTTAGAGTGCCTTTATTCCCAAATTCTTCGTTCAATCCAATATTTCCTTGGTTAACGGTATTTGAACTTTCTGGTCTTTCCTTCTCAGTTCTGGAACTCGGTGTCGGCCCCTTCGAGCGTTCGTGGTATTCGCGCAAGCTACCTCTCTGCTTCTTTCAACACAAAACCGAGTAACTGATTTTACGAATTCTCGAATTGTATCTAACTCAAAATACTTTTATTTTCGAAATGCTTTACTGCTTCTGTTTGAAATTATTTAATCCGGTTCTAACTTAGAAATTCTCTGACTATTCGAAATTATTTAATCCGTTTCTACTCAAATGTGCTTCTAATTGTCCTTGGCTTTGAACTGCGCTCTGAGACTGCACAACACGTACTGATGAGGCGGTGGTGATCAAGAGAGCGAGAGCGCGCAAGCAATATCTTAAATAAGGACGAAATGCAACGTAAACATTTTTCCCACTGCCTTTTCTTCGGTCTTTGCTGCTTCCCTCTCTTCTTCCGTACTTCGAAGCGATTTATAAAAAATAGGTTTTCCTCTAAAAGTGATTGATTCGATTAAAAGCTAAGCATCTTCAATTTGTACTCCCCTCGACCACAGCGTTTCCTTTGCTTTTGGTCTTAAAATGAATGTAGATTCTGATTGTAAAAATATAAAAGCTATTGATGCTAAATTTTAAGTCCTAAACAGTTACTAATGATTAAAATTTGGTTAAATGGTGCAGACTGTTCATTCAAATTAAATTATAATTAAATTTACAAATTTTTTTAGCGTTAGATGTCTAAATAAATTTAATAGTCCTTGAAATTAGTTGCCTATAAAAATTAATAATTTTTCCCGGTCGCCATGGTCTGTTACGTTCCACAGAAGATGGAACGAACAATGTATTTTTTCTCTGTTAATCAAAAACTAATAGTTTAACGGGCAGGGCCGATTTCGCCGCCGTACGACCTGCGTCGCGAGAGAACACGAAATTATTAATATTACGGGAAGCGGAGGATTAGGAAATATTGATTTTTAAAACATTAATCTTTTCCTTTCGAACCAAACAGTTTTATTGAAAGGCTCTACCATGTCTCTCTCTCTCTATTTTTCTTTAATTTTTCTAGATTATGACTTATAATCGACACCGAAAAATATATTTTAGTCTTACTTTTTTTCCGGGATACGTAGCAACGCAAGCTACTGCGATTTTGATGTGGAGGTGTAGACTCCTGTCGGTCTTCGTGGTGCTCGGGCTGACTTCTCGTTCGCCTACGCCTCCGTGAGAGTCGGGAGCGACGGTAGTTCGGTTTTTTTTTGCTAACACTCTTAACTATTACTTGTTTACAGTCCTATTATTTCGTTGCACGGGCACTTGCACGGGTTAACAGTCGAACATAAGTAACTAACTCAACTAATCAATGGCAACTTCAACAATTACAATTCTATTCTAGTCGCGACAATACTAAACCTAAATCCACGCGGGGATTGCAAATCAAAAAGACACGGATTACTTCCGACGTTTCGGTGTCGGGCCGGAGACTTCAACTGAAGACGGGCGCAGGAGAGGCCAGTTTTGTTGCACTCGTTCTTCCCCTGCTTAGGCAGGAGAAAAGGCAAACTTCTGCCTAATCGGCTTTTTTTGTCAACTCAGCTCTCCTGCGTCCGTGAAGGCGGCCGTTGACCGCCCAGAAGTGCGACTCGGGAGAATTTCCTGCGTATCGGTCGTAAACTTTTTCCGTTGAACTCTGGACTACAATCGCCCTTTGTGCGCTTTTTGTCACGTAGTCCGGGCTTCAGCAGAAAAGACTCCTTGGATTTCGGCAGCGAAAAACTCACGAGGCGTATTCCTACACGTGCGCATTTTTAATAGTGAATTGATTTTCGGTGCCTAATAAATTTTGTCTTCTCTCTCTCTCTCTTACTCTTGTACGTAAATATCTTAGGTGCTTAGAAGCGCGCACTTTGTGCCGCGGAAAGTTGGCCGAATGCAACCCTATACTTCTCTTGATAAGCGCATACTTTCGCGCTTACCAAGTGTGCTTGGTTTCTGTCTGAACCGACTTAAATAGCACATGAGATATATATTTTATTTTTTTATTTTTATTATTCTTCTTCCGACTCTTCTTCGATTCTCTCTACTGCTTCTCGGAGTCTATGTAGGATCCGCCGTAAGATGTTGGCCTCATGATTTTCCCTAGGGTCCTTCTTCCTTGGTTTTGTCGGCTTCAACTGAACTCTCACTTCTATTTGTTTGCACAATATTTCCATGGCCGATATCGGAGTGTCAACCGCGTTCTTGTTGGATTAATTTCCGGTATTGGTGCCAGTAATGGTTGGTCCTCAATATCTTTTTCACTTTCCGTTAAAGCGGACGCTGCATCGGAATAATCCTGGGTTTCTATCTCGTTGTTGACGATGGGTTCTTCATTGAGTCTTGGTCCTAGTCTCTTACTAAAAAATCTGTCTTTCGAAGGAAGCTCACTTTCACCTAGCTTCTCGAAAGAACTTGCATAATCGTAAAGAAAAACCCCCTTTCGAAGTAAAAGCTTAATTTCATCTTCCATGTAATTATCTTCTCTAAATATACTTTTAGTTTTTCTAAATAAGATGCTAGCATTTCCGAAGATGAAGCCATAAATCTAAAGGAATCTATAAATCTGAATTTTATATCAGTACCATCGATATACTTGGTGAAGGATACATATCGTTCTTTATTCAACGGGAATGAATCTTGCAGATTTAAAACTGATATTACAATTATTGTAAGCAACCCCTCTTAATTTTCCGGAAAGATAACAATGATATCCAACTTTCTTTACCGCATATGGAGCAAGGTTTCACCTTGCTTCAGCATCACCGAATACTTCCTCATCTGCACGTGTAATATTCATATTTTTAGGTTCATCGTGCAGCTGCTGCATATTACTATCAAGCACTTGTAGATTTTGGACAAACCACTGCACAGGAGTTTTCGCGTCATATTGTTTTTGTCCATACCTTTGATACATGGATCTCGTATTATCAAAACTGTGTTTCTTGTAGAAACCAATACTTATGCCTGATGTTATTGTAATACCTGTACCTCCTCTTCAACCGGCTTTAATATACATTCGAAATTGGCATATTAATATTGCAATATTGCAATATTGCACGACATGGATGTACTTTAAAATTATCTCTATTTTTTTTTTAATTTATACATTAATTGAGATGTCATTTAATTTTTCAAATTTACTTATATCTTTTGCTAATACCGAAAATTCTATGTTTTGAAAGTTTAACTCGTTTATAAAACGAGACGCGCTCAGCATGGATTTCCTGAGGATGTATGGCTGAAAGTACAGCCCACTTAAAACATTGATTGTCATTATTTTGTACATTTACACAAGCCTTGCTGCTATGAATTATGCCCGACAGTGATATGAAAGAACCCCCTCTCATTGGATTGAATTTATTAATAAATATTCATAGCAAGATTCAAAATATGTCGTAGACTCCAGCCAGAAACTCTCCTGAAATTCATCCATCTCTTTCTTTATAATTTGCGTTACATGGAGATCAAACCACTCATCTAAATCCGTTACTTCGTACATTGCAGCGTTCTCAGTGTTGAAGTATTTAATTTCAACACTTTCAGAATCATTTTTCTGAATTATATATTCGGCCGCAAGTTCGGCATAAACTTTCAAAGCATTATGACTTTTAAGGATTGGAGTTATTTTAGATTTAAAAATAGTCTACGCATCGCTTATGAATGACTTAAAATCTAAATGTGTTATATTACTTATAACTGCTGATCTAATACGTTTTCTGAAGGCTGATTGCACTTCATCCGACCGAACTTTTTCTACATTATTTGAAGGATGATGTTTTAAATCACCGCCCTCCTTCATTAAACTCTCTAATTTATTTCTAGTAGTTAGCAGATGTATCAAAGAGGTTTGATGCTTCTGCTTTTGAAATCTAGATAAAGTATCTATAAATGATATTTTTTCAAGAGATTTTACAGCTTCGATGCACATATTTAACCATGTTTCTGTATCTGTGGCAGTTGTATGACCATTTTTCGCATAATTTACAGATTTTAGCAATAGCTCGGTTATTTTAGTGAAATATTCTGGAGGCGTGAACTAGTAGCTTCAGCTCGACTGATGATCCCGGATCCTGGATCTGACGAGGATCCAAAGACTCTTCAAGACTGCTTTGCTTGCGACTGAAGCTCTCTCGATCCTGCACCTACTTATATTCCCGATGAAAAGAAGTGGGAGGGCAGACAGGCTACCGCTCGGCGACAACGACGACGACGAAGATGACGACGCTAAACGGTGATCTCTCGAACCTGCACCTTCTTCTGGAGACCTTCCTTCAGTCAACGACGTCGACGATGCACGACAAGTGAAGATGGGACGAATTTTCTGCTCTTTATATAGCACCAAAGTGATGGCGGGGGTGGCTAGATACCGTGGAAGCAGGTGGATCGTCAGAATGAAAGGAGCTCCTTTTCATCGAGGAACTTATTCTGATTTTCAGATCAGTCATGTACACCTCGGGAGTGAGACACAGCGGGCCACGGAAGAGTGACATCATGGGTGTTCAAACCTCTGCTGGAGGCAGCCACGGTCGACAACGGACGAATAACGTCACAGGCAGTTGGGAGTCTAACAATATCTCTGGAGATATAATGCTTAGCAGCAGCAGTAGTCCACATAAGGACTATATTGTAGATGTTCAGGGCTTCAAAGCCTACGGCGATCGCTTCATAGTCAAAGAACTAGCCATCACTACGCTCCAAGAGGATTCTATTCCTCAAGCTTACCATTTCCAATTACCCTACCCGTGGAAGTGGCTTCACGAGCTGTATCAAAATTCTAACAAAACAACTTTTGCGAGCTTTTGTTGAATCTCACCCGAATCCCAGGGTATACCATGGTAATTTCGTTCTAACCATCTGAGAGACGCTCTCGAAAATTCGGAGCATATCTTCGTCAAAAGATTAGAGAAAATGCGTTGGCTCTGCGCATTATTCCCAGAATCGTAAGTATATGGCTTTTTTTTTGCCTCCATAACTTACTTACATAAGTATGTTTTCTTTTCACAGCAGCAGCAGCAGCCGCAACAGCAGTGTGACATGTCTGAGGATCATGATGAGGTGCATACTATAGGACATGTCGATTCTACTTCTTTTTTCCATGTCGCCATATCACAATTCAATAATAGAGAAATATTTTATTCTATGTACATTTAATTTTTCGCTAATAAATATGTAATTATTTTATTAATGTTCATTTCACACTTATACACGAAATGAGTGGAGAGACAAATATTGTTAAAAGAAATTTTATTATAAAAGTATAAAAATACATTCTTAATTTAAATACATTTTTAATATTTTGGAATGCGTCTACTGTTGCCTATTAGCGGCCCTAGCTTCGTCCGCTTTTGAAACCAGGGTGAGGATGGCTCGTATTTCGGGTTACCGTAATACCTCTTTGGTATTTCCCTTCTATATTCGGATACGACGTACCCGGAATACTGGCGCTTACGTCTCGGTGCAGCTTCACACTCCATATCCAATAGCGGCATATGGTAGTGTGAACACCACGTATTTTGCTGTGTTGATTGTGGTGGTGGAGGTGGAGAGGACTGCTGAGGATTCGTCAACCATACGTGCACGCATATACCAATAAAAAATCTTACTTTAATCCTTTCTTCTTGCCTGCTACTAGCCGGTAGCGGTCATGTTGTTAACATTGCCGGAGGTGGCCTGGCTAACTCTTTTACCCATTTCACGAATTGCTCCTGAAAAAATTAAAATGTATATTTACACATATAGAAAAATAAATAAAAACATCAATACTTACTTCTCCATCATCACCTACAGCTGAAGTGGGTTGCTGAGGTAAGGTTGGGCACTCGGCCGGCAATGAATGACAGTCGATTAGATTGATCGGAGGAGCTGGCACGGCTAAGTTTGCCAGCCACTCATCGAGGGAATCCTGTAAAAGACTGTTACGTGAGTAATAAATAACATAATATAGTTTTTATGTTGTATTCTTCAATTTTATTAGAATAAGTACAAGCCGGCTCTCTTCAGAGCCGGGGGCCTCGATTAATCCCCTACGGGCCTTCGCGGTGTCGAACAATTCTTTCACCGCGCACGCGAGAGAGAGAGATTGTTAATTAATGAAATATACTTATAATTTTACCCTTTCCTAATCCTTAGTTAGATTAAATTTGGTTCTCTGCTTCACTTTTACTCTCGCTTCTGTATGCACTAATATAAAATCCCGGTTCCTCGTCAGCTTAATTATTTATTCGTCGTCCTGTCCTGGTTATTCAGAGATTTCGGTTCGGTATGCTCCTGAAGACGGCACGGCACGTACTGAGCGCTTTCGGGTCTTATCTTAAATAGGGGAGAAATGTAGTGTAAACATTTCTCCTCGTTCGGTCTTGCTTTTTCGTTCTTAGCCACTCCCTCTATTTATTTCTCCGGCTTAGATGCGCTGCGCTTCGGTCCTTGCTGTCTCCCTCTCTTCCTCCATGCTTTCTTCCTCCACGCCGAAGCGCTGCGCTTCGGCCGTACTTCCCCTCTCGGCCTAACTTCACCGATGCGTACGCACACAATTACATACTCATACAGATCGTCGATTTTATTAAACTAACTTATGTCCTATTGTAAAAACAGACAATGGTCGTCTCCTAATTTCCATTTTTGGTCTTTTTAAATAATTAAAACGAGTAATTGAATTAAATAATTCATATCTTTTGGTGGTCGCGAGAATTATTTATTTAAATCAATGCTTGTTTGGTATCGAAAGTAAAAGTTTTCAATAATCTTTATGGTCGATCGATTATAAAGTATTTTTCCGGTTTTTGTGGTCATTTGTTAATTTTGGTCGCTTAAGTGGATTTGTTTTTCTCTCTCTCGCTCCTATGCATATAATTTTTGTGCACTTAGAAGCGCACACTTCAGTCGTTCGGGCGACCAGTCGCGGAGGAAGCAACCCTACACCTTTCGCGATAAGCGCATTCTTTCGCGCCCGTGCTCGACTTCGGTCCTGATTTTTAGAAACTTTCCGTTTGATTCTTTTATTATTTAATATACCCTCCGCGTTTGGTCTATGTTTAACTCGATCTATTTTCCTAGCTTAAGCGTATATAGTTTTTCCCCTCTTTGGTCGCGGTTTTAGTCGTTTATTAATTAAATGATTAAATTTCGATTATTGAGCGAGAATGGGAGTTTTAGTCTGTGAGTCTTTTAATTCCTAAAAAGGTTCATTTTCTAGTTTCGGTCTTTTCCTTTAATTTATAGCGGTCAAAAAATTTTTAATCTTCTTTCTTTGTAGCTCTTATACGTGTAATTTTTGGTGTGCTTAGAAGCGTGCACTTTGGTCGCGCGGGCGAGCAGCCGCGGCGGAAGCAACCCTACACTTCGCGCGATAAGCGCATTTCTTTGTGCTCACCCGTGCACGGCCTTCTTTTAACTTCGAAATTTTCCATTCCTTTTCTGTGTTATCTTTTATTTAGCTCTTAGTTGTAGTGTTTAATTTATTGGTCATAAAAATTTAAAAAGCATCATGTAACAAAGACAATAAAAAAAAATTTTAATTTAAAGAAATTTAAAAAGTAAAAAATTTAATTTAATTTATTTTAGATATTAAATTTTTAAAATTATATTTAAAATTCAATTTTCATCATTACCGACAGCTGAAGTGGACAGTAGTGCTAAGCAGTCGGTTAACACTGGCTGTAGGGCTAGGACTTTCGCCCATGCCTCCAAGGAATCCTGTAAATGATATTTAATTTGAGAAAATTTAAAAATTACTTTAAAATTATTGTACTTACATCGCTTCAGTCTTCGTATGGGATAAATGGGTTCAAAGTATCCATGATTTGAAATGCATTAGCCGAGTCCCTGTACTCGAGCCGCATCCTCTCTTGCAATAATTCTCCCCGTAGCTCTTTCATGGCTACTGCTGACGCTTCTCTCAACATCTTATACTGCATACTCTCCGGATAGAAGTCTGCTCGAGGCCCGTCCATGGCTGCTGGTGGGCTGCAAATTAAATTTCGTTAAGAGAATCCTGCCTTATATACGCACTATTTTTAAACAATAATGCATATAATGATAAAAATTCTCAGAATAATCAAACTCATTCTGGAAATATTATATTAAAATCATATTCCATATAGATTTTTTAAATAATATTTAGAAACCTTTACGATTTTTAAATTATTTATAATCTATAATTAAATGAAATAGTTATAAATATTGATTATTCCTCGAAATTAAAAATGCATAAAATTAATGTATTTCAATAATAGATTAATTTAAGTACTTAACTTTCATTAGAACTATGAACTAGGAAACGCGAGATTATTAAAACTAGGGAAGGGGGCGTTTAATGAATATCTACTAGACGATTTTAATTTTAATATAAGCAATCAAATTTTATTAGGTGAAAATTAATCTAAGTGTCTCTGTTACGTTCCACAGAAGGTGGAACGAACAGTAACTTTTTCTATTTCTAAAAAAACATATTCAAATCGGGCAGGGCCGATTCCGTCACCGTACGGCCTACGTCGCGGGGGGATCGCGAAATTACTGAATTAGGGAATAAATTCGAATAATTAAAGGAGTACACTTCTTTACTATCTTTTAAATTTCACTTTTATTATATTTCTAATTTACTCTATTGTCTCTCTCTCTCTCTACCTCTAATTAATTTTACACACACCTATTATAAACTTATAATTACTAACTTAAATTCTTACTTTTATTTCGCTTAATCCGACGATATTTAGCCTCAACAGACTTAGTAGCTGCGGGGGTAAGTGATCCGTCGGCAGGTGCGTCCGAGTCTCTGCAGGCGTTTCCGGGAGTGTACGACCGACGGTAATGCCGTTTCCTCGTCGTCGACTCCGAATGCGTTCTCGTACACTTCTATTTCTTTTCTTACTACACACTGCACTGTCCACTTGTAAAATCTTTATCCGGCGCGAGTTCGATGAGGATTTAATATGAAAACAGCGCGAATTTCATACGAATTCAAATTCTACGCAAATTACAATTCCAGTCACAAAAATCTAGCGGGATTTTAACACAATTAATTCGACAATTTAACTCTTAACTTTACGATAAATCAATTCTTACTTTTACAAAGGAAACTGCGATACTTATAAGATTTCCGACATTTCGGTGCCGGGCCGGAGGCTACAACTGGCCGGCGGGCGCTCCGGAGGCAAGTTTTGTTGCCTACATTTTTCCCCTGCTTAGGCAGGGAGAGAGGGCAAACTTCTGCCTAATCGACAGAAGTTCGTCAACTCAGCTCCCCCGCCCAAGCCGAAGGTGGCCGTTGACCGTACAGAAGTGCGGCTCGGGAGCATTCCTCCCGTATCATACGTAGACATTTTCCTTCGAACTCCGGACTACAATCGCACTCTGTGCGTTTTTAGTCACGTAGTCCGGACTTCGACGGAAAAAGTTACTCGAATTTCGGGTGAGGAAAGCTCCCGAGGCGCATTCCCGCACGTGCACCGAACTTCGAGTGATTGACCTTCTAACTTAAAACTAAAATCTTAAAACTATATTCAACCTTATGTTTTAATTAAAAATAAAAAACGTAACGTAACAGTCTCTCTCTCTCTGTTTCTCTCTCTCTCTCTCTCCCTCTCTCTCTCTCTCTCTCTCTCTCTATTATTTCAACTTTACTTAATTATAACTACAAACAAAAGCTAAGATATATTTAAGTCTTACTTTTTCGGGATATGTAGCAGCGCAAGCTACTGGGGTATTGATGTGCAAGAATAGGCTCCTGTTGTCAGTCCTCCTGGTTCTGGGGCTGAGTTCTCGTGCACCTGCACAACCGTGAGAGTCGGGAGCGACGGTAATTCCTCTTTTGCCGTCACTTTTAACTATTAACTATTCACTGTTTCTTTATTTTGTTACACGGGCACTCACACGGGTGAACAATGAAAGATTAATTTTTATTTCTAATAATTAATTTAACCAATTAATGGCAACTTTAAAAATTGTAATTATTTTCTAACCGCGAGACTACTACAAAATCTAAATCCACACGGGGATTGCGAAAAAAAAAGTACAAGGATTATTTCCGAAGTTTCGGTGTCGGGCCGGAGGCTTCAACTAAGCGACGGTCGCAGCAGAGGCCAGTTTTGTTGCACTCGTTTCTCCCCTGCTTAGGCAGGAGAGAGGGCAAACTTCTGCCTAATCAGCAGAAGTTTGTCAACTCGGCTCTCCTACGCCCGTCAAGACGGCCGTTGACCGCCCAGAAGTGCGACTCGGGAGAATTTCCTGCGTATCGGTCGTAGACTTTTTCCGTTGAACTCCGGACTGCAATAGCACTTTGTGTGCTTTGTGTCACGTAGTCCGGGCTTCAGCGGAAAAGACTCCTCGGGTTTCGGCAGCGAAAAACCCACGAGGCGAATTCCTACACGTGCGCTTCGATTTCACAGTTTTGAAAAGAAGGTTCAAAATTCCAACGGGCTTTTCACTCTTTTTATCAATTTTATTCAATCTTAAAACTAATTAAATCTAAACGAAAAATATGTAACGTAACAGATGCATTTCACGAAAAACAAAAATAATTAAATTCTATTAGTGAAAACCTATAGATATCTCCTCTCTTTGTAGGTAAAAAATGTCATTAAAAATTTCGAAATAATTAAAGATATTTGGTAGAGGTAAAAATAACTTTAATTATTAAAAAGGAAGCCTAAAAATGGTTCTCCTTCGTCAAATAATTCAGCTTAAATGTATCACACAAAACATGCACATACTCTTAGCGAGATTCGGAAAATATTCGGAGTGCATTCGCAAATAAACATAAGCCAAGACGAAATTTGAGCGGCCGGCACGCGACCTAGTAGAGATAAGACCTGCGGCGGCTTTAGCGCAGGTCCCACACCCAAAATAGTCAACAAGCTTCATCTTAAAACAATCATCTTAAAATAATTAACTGATACTGTTACATGCCACCAGAAAGGGGCACGTAATTGTGCCCGTTGAGTGCGCGGGGGACACGTAAACTCCGCGCTACGCGCGCCAACCCCCCATAATTTTTACTCGCAATAGGACTGTACGGTAATTGGGACTATTCGATAATTGGAGCTGTTCGATGTTACGTACATTCGTCTTGTATTACTTCTATAATCATTTGTATTCCATTTATAATGTATCTTAAAACTATATTCAACCTTATATTTTAATTAAAAATAAAAAAACGTAACGTAACATATATATTTATATATAATTTTATTAATTACAAAACTCCTTCTTTTACAATATCATATCCTATTTTTACAGTATAATTTTTTTGAATAATTTCTACACTTATTTTAACTCCATTCACTATTTCCACCACATATTCATATCTAAATAATTCATTTAAATCAAATATATCAAAATTTGAATCACTGTATGCTCCTTCATTTAATCTATTATTACGATAAACACAACACTTCCTCCATGTTCTTGTAATTGCCCAGTTTTGAAAACTGATTCGATGATAATTGCATATTCTTTTCTTTTTTAATTCTGTTGGAACCTCAAATTCTCCTGTCTATTTTTTCCTTTTCTAAAATTTCTTTCCTTTGCCTTTGATGGACTCTGCGTAATCTTTTAATTTTCCAATCTACAAACTGAAAAGAAACAAAATTCATTAATTAAACATAGAAAGGAGGATGCCCACGGTACATGTAAAATGTGCCCCCAAACGTGGGCCTCTGAAACCTTCATCATTCTTTAGAGTA
>JAWWML010032472.1:0-11914 GCA_035047165.1 Ormyrus rosae
AAGTTCCCTACAAAATCGCCACGTCCCACGATTGTAGCGAATTTTACGGTAATTTATATCGAAAAATTCTTTCAGTGTAATGAAGCGGAATTGGATGGGATTGGAATTTTAATGGATAGAAAGCGATTTTTCGATAATCACTTAAGGAAGTGTAATAGATTTTTTTAGTTTATTTGGAAAACTGAACATTATTTGTTGAAAGTTAAATGCATGTTGCTGGTGGTCCCACTGCTTAAACTTCTCATTAAATAAATTGATGTTAAAAATTGTTTCGATTATTTTATTAATCAGTATAACGCCCTTGATAAAATGTTAATGATAAATTAGTTAATTCGAAATGAATTTATTTTTGATTAAGTAAATAAATTAACAAAACCACGGTAGCACGTATACTTTACGTATAAGAAACTAGCCACCTATTTCAATTTTATTAGTTGTTGAATAAAAATATTTATTTAAAAAAATTTATTAAACATTTAGAGAAATTCTCTAAAGAAAATGTTTATTTTTATTTATATCTTGAATAGTAATTGCAATAAAAAGTTACTGGAGATACTTTGCAACAATTAATATGAACTTTGCACTGAAATAACGATTTACAAGTCTTCAGTAATGCGTAAAATTCATGATAGGGTTACGTTAGCTTTTACGAACTTCTGCTTTCTAAGAAGAATTGGTGCTTGGAATTCTTTTCTTCACTAAAACGCACGTAAACTTGGCTAAAAAAGATTTGAAGCGTCCGTAATGGAGCAATAAATCCAAGCAGAAGAGGTTTGAGCACTTTATAAATTGACGCGTCGATTATGGAACCTTGTTAGATTCTATTGTATTGTGGTTTATTGTATAAAGAATACAAAGATGGACAACGGACAATACACTACCCATGAAAAGTTTAGTCAAGTTTTGACAGTCAAATTTTTGTGTTATACATATGTGTCATGTAAGTCAGTTAGTAGTGTAGTTTAAAATACATCAGGAATCTAAATTAATCTAATTCTGTAAAGTGTGTCCAAGCCAGCTGCTTAGATAATAAAACTCAATACAATATAAGCGTATATCGTTGTTAAAATAGCGATATTTTATACATTATTTAATAATGAAAATTAGAACGTAAAATTGAAGATTTTCAGACTAGCAATTGAATTAGTACAGAAATCTCCAATTTAATTCCAGATGTGTAAAGTAGGTAAGCACGAGTCAGTCAATTAAGCACCTGAAAGGTGCAATTAATCGTGAGTTGGGTATTTAAAACCGTAAGAAAAGAGATTTCTTTTAAAGTAGATTTAAAAAACTGCGCAGAATCCCTAATATGTATTAGCTACAACGCTGAATGGAATTATTGAATTTTAGTGTATACTCAGTTTCTATAAAAAATTCGAGTTAAATTTCAAAATTGATAAATAAGTAGATATGACAATATTGAATTACTATAACATTATTACTCTTTAAAAATTATTTTGCGTTGTTTAGAAACATCATTAATCTAATCACTTGTTCACGTGTTAATCTTCTTTTTGATAAATTGTAATTTTGACAGTTCTTGATCGAAGACGTTCTTTCATCGATTAATATATAAATGTACCACTATAAAATAACTGTTACTACAACACATAGTCAGAAATTATTTAGTACGCGAGCTAAATACAGTGAAGCAGTGAAAACAAAGTCAAGTATCATTCAAGACAGTCTCTCAAATTTAAAATTATAATTATTTTTTTAATATAAAAAGAATGATTTAAAATATTTATGCAATTAAAATCTCTTGCATTCGTTTTTCCATCAAATCAACACATTCGTAGATTTACGTTTTAAAATTACCTGAGAAAATTCATTCCAAAAACTTCCACCTACAAATTTAAACAATTCCATCGAGTTATAGAATTGCCATAAAAATCTTTTACTACCGACAAATGACGGTAATCTCAGCGATTTTTCTATGAAACTTTTGTTTAATGCAAAAGCCTCGGTCCACCAGTTAATCCAACCGTAAACACAACCGCACAACCAATCGAACTTTATAGCTCTATGGATTTGCATGCGCGTATAACTGTGAATCGCGAATAATGCGCCGATTTCTTCGCGCTCGTTATTCAGGTTTACGGCGGCGGCGACGTTGTTCCTTTTTTTTTCAGCTTACCTTGTGATGGTGCAGGTGATACTTGGTGGCGTGAGAGCTGTAATAGCTGGAGCAAAGTTTGAACACGTGTGCGAACGCCGGAACGAAGAAGAGCAGCATCTTGAGAAACAGTTTCTTGGCCGTGCCGACCCCGAACAAGAAGGGAACGACGAAGAAGAACTTGAGCTTGATGATTTTGATCAGCAGGATCAGCAGCAGCAGCGTCGTGAAGATCTTGTTTTGGATTTGTTTTTCTGCAAGGGTAATCAGAGAATGAATATCACGCGAGCTTATGAGTGATGGTTTTAATGTGCGCTAGTGTCCTATATTTTGGTCTTTAGTGTGATTTACCGAGAAAGAAGATGTAATGATATTAATAAATGTTGTTGCTTTATTTTTATTACAGTAATTAATAATCAGGTTAAAATTAAAGCTTGTTAATTTGACCTGCGAGCCGAACTTGTGTTAAATAATTACTTTAATTGAAATTTTCACTATAATTTATATATTTTATTATTAATTATATTAATAGGTATTAATTATTGATAAGATAGTTAGCAAAAATAGAACTAAAATTATGTTTGTGCAAAATAATTAAATTTGATCGTGAATGAGCACTGTAAACTTTTAATAGGTTCAATTAAAAGTTGAATGGTTTATTCAGAAATTATAAAACTGTAAAACCAACTTTCTGCAAAGCAAAACTCTCTTACCCGCAGGCTAATCAACGTAAAAATTCTAAAAACGTCTTTCTTAATATCTTAAACCGATCTAAATCAAAACGTAAACAGAGCTATCATTAACCGACGATATTTCAATTTCAAGCCGTAACAAGTAGGCAACGTCAATCACACTCCGAGCAAGCCTAAAAGCCCACGAGTCAAATGAGCGCGCACACGATTTTAATTAATTCATCTCGAGTCTGTCAGCAGCGCGACCGGCGCTATGCCAGTGGGTCAAGCGCAAATATACCGGGCCCGCCACTACCACCACCACCACCACTAGCAGCAGCAGTGGTATCATCCGCACCACGTGGTCCCCGACCTAACGGCACCTCGCTGAATCGACAGGCTTACTGATTTTTTTGAAGAACAGTCGTCCGTGCTGCTGTTCCTCCTCCTCCGGGCTCCCGAAATCCACTCTGATCAACGCGCCGCGCTCGTCGATTTCGCGCGGGCTGATTTTTATGTTGGCACCGGCACCGATAAACCGCGGCAGCTGGATCTGGTAATCCCTTGTCGCCAGAAACCTCACGGTTTTTTGTCTCAAGGCGTGGGTTACCTCCTCCAGGGGAGACAGGTACTCCTCTTCCTCCTCCTCGTTTTCGTCCACTTTGTCTTTGCTCTTCCTGCCCTCGTTGCTGCCATTGGCGTCTTCGACCAGATTATCCTCCGGATCATCTTTAACGCAGGCATCGTAGTCCAGGTTGTTCCTGGTGAGGTGAACGCCGTCGAAGACGGTAATGTTGTCGCGGTCGACGAGGGTCTTGTCCAGGAAGGTGTAAGCATTCTTCTGGATGCAGGAGAAGGTCACCTGTTTGCTGCAGTCTTTGATGATTCCATGCCACAGGTCGTTGCCACTGCTGGCGTTCGGGCTGAAGCTGAAGAACCTGGTGGTGAAGTTCTGAAGCTTCCCGAAATCGAAGAGGTTCCCATTGGCGATGGCTAACGAGACGATTACTAGATACAACACCACACCTCTATACATCTTATGTACATTCAATGTCAACAACCGGCGCTAAAGTCAAATTAAGTTCCATCACATAAATTCACTGTCTCTCCTCGTAGTAACTCCAACCGCTGCTCCTTCCTGTACAAACAATCCACATTAGTTCATAGAAAAGCCAATCGAAAGTAAATCAATCGTTAGATAATCTACCAGCAGTCCCAGATTTCCTTTGCAATTCCTGATCCTCCGGGATTCCATGGGTCTCACATATCACACACTCGCCGGCAGCAGCAGCTGTTCATCTCCTTGGCCGAACGGAGAGGCGAAAGGCGCGAGCGAGCGGCACGATCTCCGGACGAGAACTAAGCCAGCCGGGGGGGCCCGAGCCGCGTGTAGCCGGTCCCAAGTGTGTCAGTGGCCCTCCTACTCTGCGCGCCGGACAGCCGAGGAAGGTCATTATCGTCCTCCCTCTCTCTCTCTCTCTCTCTTGCTCTTTTTCACCTCCTTCTCGCGGCTGCGCCGGTGCTTCTTGAGTTTCTTCCTCTCGCAACGCGTCTTACCTCTTCTTTTTCGCGGTTTCGTGTCCCCGAGCGGCAGGTGGGCACGTGCACGGAGCGAAGGAGAGGAGGAAGCGTGGCATATTTTGAGACGTCGTGCATCGGATATAGGGTCAAGTCGAGGAGAGAGAGAGGTAATTTTAGACGCCGATGGAAGCGATGGTGGGGAGGTTCAGGTGCAGCGAAAGTGATCGAGTCCTCCTCGTTGAATGGTGCTTTTGAAGTTTGCCTGCTTTTTGGGAATTGCAGCTTGCTGCGGGTTATATGAAAATTGATTTATGAAAAATAAAATTTATTATATTTGATTTGCGTGATTTGAAGACGTTCGAAAATGGTACATTGAATTTTGAAATAATTCCAAGAAGATTTTACTTTAAATGAACTTCTTACGAAAATATTCAATAGATGTATTCAATAGCTGAAAAAAATATACATAAAAATTCTGACGCAAAGAACAAAATACAGTAAATTTAAGAAATGCAAACAGCTTTTGGACGTAAAGTTTGAAAATTTGTAGAGGAAAAAGGTTCGTTTTACGCTTTTTCAATGGCATGTCATTGACCGACCTCCTTAAAAGTGTGAAATGTTACTGGGTGTATAAAATTAACACTTTAATAGCTAATGCCATATGGCGTCATCATATACTTCCTGTTTCTTGAAATGAAATCACAAAGTGTCTAAGGAAATTGACTGAAAGTAAATTATTTCCTCAATAAACAGAATATTTTTACTAAGCATTCGCCGGTAATTGCAATTAACGGTGATTCGAAGTTTGTATATTAACGAGAAACGTATTCAAATTGCTACTATCTATGAGTCTATGAGTCTATGATCTATGAGTCACGTACAAACTGACCCAACTTTATTTCTAAAATTTTGTGAAAAGCAGCTTTCTTTTCTGCACTAAAGATAATCTTTTCCCCAACTTTATCAATTATTAACACCAGTACTTTACGACTTGCCATTTTCAAATCTAATAATTGAATTTCTTCGTCTCAGCCTTTTCCTAAAAAGCAGAAAATTCCGTAAGAACCGAAAAAAACTGATTAGTTCCGCGCCGACTCTCCTACTGCCTTTAATTCTCCGTTCCTCCTCAAACGAGCCATCGGGCAGATAATCCGATGCGCGAACCGCGGCACGACCCGTCAAGTGCATCGGTCTCGGAAAACAGCATTTCTCGCCGTAATCGATCCTTCGTCTCTCTCTCTCTCTCTCGTTCATTCCCCGTCAAGTGGCATAATTAAGCTACCACCAATTGTACGTTAGACAATTGGAAAGTGCTCTGCTTAGCGCACAAAGCTTAACGGGATCGGCCTCACGCGTGCTTTTTTTTATTTGATGGCCAGTGGAACACGAGCGAGACTCGGTTGTTAATGAGTGTATCCGCGGATCGCCTCTGTTCTGGCCGCGGCAATTTGCACAATTGAAAACTTTTTATGCGGACGATGAGGAGAATGAGAACTTTTGTAGCCGTCGCGTGTATTGACGCGGGAATTGTGAGAAATCGGTTTGATGAAAGAGCGAATTGCATTGTCGTTGTTCCCGAGAGGTTGGCAGTCTCTAAATTTGGGTTGCGAGGTGTGCTTGGAAGTATGAAAATTGTGGGATACACTGGTTTTGGTGAATTCTAAATTGAAGGTGATTGTGCGTTCTTAAGGAGAGTTTTATTCAGCTCACGGAATGATGAAATAGATTGCTCCAACGTGCATTTTTGGGCTTTTTATCGAGTCTCTTTTATGAAAGTAACAAATGGTTGTTTTAAAAAGCTAAACTACTAGAAAGTTTTTTGTTTTATCTGCAGTCCATGTGAAAATGATAAACGGAGAAAAATTTTATATTAAAAATTACTATACTGTATACCAAAATATATGCAAACTTTCATTATCCTAAAAATTATTATACTGTATACTAAAATTTAATATACGTACAGTAAAAACTGTTATAGTTTTTTTTTAATTTATACTATGTAGCATAGTAATTTTTAGGATAATGCAAGTTTGCATACACTTTGGTATAAAATATAGTAATTTTTAATAAAATTTTTCTCTCATTTTTCTCAGTGTACAGATTAGTTTTCTGGGTGCTTTGCAGGTAGATGCGATAAGGAGAATGAAAGCATGCATGATAATAAATCGTTCAAAATAATTATAAGACGTTCGTGATATTTTCTGAGCTGCAATTTTGCTCTAAATCTTTTTGATGCACGTCTTGATAAATAAAAGTTGAGTTTACACTTTTAATAAATTTTACTTTTGTTGGTGATCATTTTTTGAATACACATCTTGAAGAAGAAAAATTTGAGAGCTTTGCGTCTTGTGTTGAAATGGTAAAATTACGCAAATAAGTGTAAAATTATTGCTTCGAATATACCCATTCTGTAATAAACAAAACTGGGACAACTTGATTATCTTTTTGCCTGATGCAAAATTAAAGTGAAATTAGTGATTGGAACCAATGAATGTGCAGCTTGTTAAAAAAAATTTCGCTTCAAGTCTAATTTACCAAGAATTTCTATTTTTCCGATTTAAAATCTTCCGCAATTTCATAATTAAGAAATTACGTTTGCCATTTTCTAATAAGTAGCACACATTTTATTGCAGAGTATAAAAAGTATCTCGCCGAAAAATGCTATTACTTTCAAGTAATTATCGCTCTAATTTTTTATTCTTTTCCCCGTATTTTGATGCTTGTGAGTAGGTGCATTATCAAATGTTTGCCTTACGAACTGTTTTTTTTTCCTTTGTCAGAGGTATGAATGTACTTTTACAAGTGGTGAACTAACAATTACTCTACTTTTCCTCGTGCATTCGCTCAAAAACAAGATTGAAGGCGGGACCCTTTTTACTTTCTAAAAGATTCCAAACGCATCTTTATGCAGGTTTCACTTGCAAACACTTGAAAGGAAATTCGTTCATTCTATGAAAAGAGGTTTAACAATCACACGAGATGACTTCATTGTAAGTCAATTTGTAAAACACTTATTTAGACTTTTGTGTTCATTGCTGCTTTATGAATTCCAATTAATGCATAGTTTCGTAACTCAATCTTCTAATATTATATGTAAAACAAATTTGTCCTAATAACAAATAAAAATTAAATCGTTCGACTATAACAAATAATAACATTCTTACGAATAATCTTAAAACAACATCTCATCAAAATTCTCTTAACAAAAAACATCATTAACCGGGTATTTCCATCCGTGATTTGCGTTTATAGCTAAATCCCGCCGCAGAGAAAAAATACCAGTCCCGTGAGCTTATGAATCCAGAAATTTTTGCGCGTGAAAGTTGTTTCAAGCGTGTTCTGGAAAATCCAGCCGAAAGTCGTCCACCCGCCATGGCGCATCGGCTTATATTGGCCAGGCTCAAGAAAGTTCCCGCCAGGAGAAATGAACTCGAATAACATGCCCGTCCGAGTCCTTCGCCGGACTTCAATGGAATTTCAACGCGTCGAGCTGAAAGTACCTGTCTGAGTGATTTTTGTTTTTTTCTGCACGCTTAAGCAGGTCGGTTCTTTGAATTTTACGCACAAAGCTTTGCTTGAAGTGACTTCTAATTTTTGGATTTTTAAGCCTCGAGGTTAATCGTTTTTAACGGAAAATGGGATTAGAGGATTGTATAATAAGTAGATAAGTTCTGAGTTTAGTAAGACCACAATTTTTTGCAGTTTTATGTTCTTCAAAAGTTAAAGTGTGTTTTGATTTATTATTAAAATACAAATTCTAAAGTAGTTTGACTATTAAATTAAAATAATAATTAAATTATATTTTGTCGTTATAGTACTTACGTTATGCTTTGTCAAACAAACGATTTAACGCAATTACGTTTTGAACGATAGTATTTTATCCGTGATTCGAAACAATATAATGTACCCCCTTTAATTATGTAAACAGTTGGCATAATATATCCGTTTCATTGTTTCGAGGCGTTGAAGTGTGCAAGTATTTAAACCAACCGTACTATTGTACTAACTAAATACATGCAGCTATTAGTCTTAAGCTATAATTGCGCTAAATTTAAAAAAACGATGTTTAATTTAATTTTAATCGATACCCACTCTCAGAAATTTTTTAAAGCGAACTTATATGTATATAGTTTCATTTAAATTTTTGCTTTATATTTTTAATATAACAAAATGTGTTTATGACACAACAAAAGTATGAGTAACTGTAAGTACAGTAAAGTTTGACTCATTGCTCAGAGTCAATGCACTCTAAAGTCAACACACACTTGGCCGCGGTAAAAATCATCAAGCAAAATAGTCCTCGCCATCGAAACCCAGATCCCTAATTATCAACTAGGCAGCGCATCATCACGGCTGAAAATCCACTAATCTACTCCCCAGGAAAAATCTTTAAATAAACTTGACCATTCATTGCCCGTCTAAAAAGCCGCCGCGGCGCGTAAATCAAAAGCGATCCTCGCGCTTTCCGTAATGAAGCGGAAAAACATCGCTCGGGAGTGGGAAAGAGAGAGAGAGAGAGAGAGAGAGAAAGAAGGAAGGAGCGGACGTGCGTGCGGAGGCATCGCAGCCTCCTCGGCCTGTTGAATTCCATTGACCCAGAATCGCTTGGCTGCCGGTGACCGGCTTAAAATGCGCCTGGATGCGGTGCCTAAGGAGTTGCTGCTTATATACGCCGTTTGGCGGTCTCTGCCCCAGCGGCGTCTCGAGTCCGAGCGGCTTGATTACCGATTAGACAGCTGACGGCCAACTAGTGGGGGGAGAGGAATTCGGGGATTGGAAATTCGGTTCTGGGGAAACCTTTTTTTTGGGCTTTTGGCGAAATTCGGTACCGTTAGCTAACCGGTTTTTGCTTTGGTTCTGAAAACGGGGTTATCGATTTTGTGTTTTGAATACGAAAGTGAATTTAGGAGTTTTTTTTGGACGGATAGAAAAAGTTGCTCTTGGGATGAAAAAAAATTTGTTTTTTATCCATACAGTAAAATATTGCAAGTAAATTGAATAAAAGCAAGCTATAAATTTTAATATAGGGTATTTTAGACTTAATTAAAAGCTGCAGCTTTGTTTATGCAAGAGGATATATAGTACATGTAAGCAGAACGTAACGTCACTAACTTTTTGCTTGCTGTGATTAAACGTTGCGGTGAGAAAAAGTAGTAAATTAGTTTTTCCGCAAAAGCTAATTTAAAACGCATTGTTTTAAAGAATTACTGTATTCTTTAGTGATGTAGATTTTAATTTTTTTTTTTTTTTTGTAAATCAAAAAAAGTAGTTGATGTATAGGTTTCTGGTGAAATTGACCTCAAAAATATATGTCTACCAAAATTAGTGTCTGACAAGTTGATTAGAAAAAAAATATAAAGTTCGCGTTCCTTTTCTGTCAATACACAATATATAAAGTTGCTGAGAATTGGTAACATCATATATATTTTAGTAGATCAGAACTCAAATATTTTTATTCTAAAGTAAACGCATTTATGTATTGCGTCATAAAAAATCATTTTTATTTTGGATTTTAGAAACAAGTATATAAATTATTTTTTAGATATAGAGCTTTCAATTACAATAAAAGAAAACAATACTGTAAAACGGTAGATTTTCTTTATAGCATCTAGTTTACATTTCTGCTTGGCAAGTCATGTTTGTATTTTTATTTTCTAATTATCCTACTTACTTTTGGAATACCAGCATTTGAAAGTAATAAATTTTATAACTAAAATTCTTCGAATGATATAAATAAACAATGATTTATTTATTTTATGGTTATGTATTACAGTATGAAATAATAATTATTATCAGTTACACATTCTTAAACTCTTTTTTTAAAATAACGCAGTAGAAAAACTAAAAAAGTCGAATAGTTTACATTAACAGTCCACACAACAGTTTCTGTCCTAAAATTTCTCTCAAATAAATACAGTACCACACATGTCACTATTAGCATGATCCACTCGACCGCACTTGAAATTCAAAGAAAGCCAGTCAAACTTTCACAGTCAACAAACGTCCCTTTGGCTATCAAACTACCATCTTCACTTCCTCTGCGCCTCTATCTCGCAAGAAAACCCGCGGAGAAGATCAAAAGGGAACCTCGCCCATGAAACGACACCTGTTCCCGATCACGAACTCCGGAGTCATAATTCGTGGCTGCGCGTCTCGTTTTCCGCTCATTAGTTGCCGCAGCTCAACCGGGTTAACCGTCCGTCCAGGCGGCGCAATGAAACTGCGCGCGTAATTACGTAAACCTGCGACTGGGCGCTTCACTTTCCTCGCCGATTTCCCGGCTCGTACTTCTGGGGCGGCCTCTTTTTGTCCGCGCGATAAGGACTTTCACCCGCGCCGCGGGTTATCGAAGATAGCATATTCTAACGGTGCTGGATGTGGCGCTTTTGTCAAGGAGAAACGCAGCGCGTGACGGTTTGTTGGGTTTGGACGACGCTTTTCTCGGCCATGGCGGGAATACGAGCAACACCGCTTGTTTGAATGTAAATGTTAGTTATGGTTTTGCACTGATGGAATTGAGTGGAAAGTTTTAAAGTTGGTGGGTGAATTGGTTGAGGAATGAAGTTGGCAATTGACTTTTAAATGATGACGCTCGGTTCTGAAATTCGTAATTTTGAGAGGCGCTATTATAGCCACGAGCGTGACAAGAATATCTTACATACTTATTCTGTGTTGTAATCATCTTCAAGTCGATTTTACGTCTAAGATTTTTATGTTGAGTATGCAGTTATTCTTTCCTTTTGAAATCGTTTTTGTGTTTAAACTAAAAATTTGGATAAACTGAGACCGTATATTTTCTGCACAGAATTGTTTCACACGTAACTTATTCAACATATTTTTTGACACAAAAATATAGTATACAATTATTTCGTACTCGAAAATTTTGTGCATAGTGTAGAAATTTAATGTATACACGGAGAAAAATCCCTAGTAAAATTTACTCACCTTTATAAGTAAATTTTACCGAATCCGAGGCGCCATCTTTCTTTTTGTCTCTCTCGCACGCGCGGTGGCTTACTTAATAATTCAGTAAATTTTACTTAAGTCAGAATCAGTATCTTTTATTTAATTTTTTAAATAATTTTTACTAGAGAATTTTCTCCGTGTAGACTTCATCGGTGTAGAACATTATAGTGTAAAAAACGTTGACGTAAAACACAATCGCGTTTGTATAACAGAAATTGATCCTCCTAGAGGAAGCATTGTGATTTTTTGGTAATTAAGAATATATGTAGTTATAATCTGTAAAAATTTCAAGCCATTTTGTCAATTAGTTTTTGAATAAAAAGCTGAAAACCGAAAAAAGATGAGTTTTCTAGGTCGAACGATTACGAAAGTAAAAAGGCTTTAAATTACTTGAAATTTTGGGAAAAGGTAGATATTTTACATGTTCAGAGCTGCATATTTTTTCTAATTATGAAACGTATTAGTTCAAAAGATATTAAAGTTTTATTTATTTTATTGCAATTTTTTTGTATAGCTGTATCTTAGTGAATAGTCGATCTCTTTCAATGATCGACCTCTTATTTTTTTCGTCTTTAACTAAACATTCAAAATTAAAAAGAATTTTTGAAGTTCATCTACTAGTTTTTGTTTTATAACGATT
>JAWWML010032483.1:0-11907 GCA_035047165.1 Ormyrus rosae
ATTACTTTTCTGTGACTAATATTAGTTAGAGAAATTCAATTTAGTTGAAATTTTTATTTAATTTATTTCAAAACGAATATTGTGTGAAAAGGTAACACCATGTTAAAATGACCTCTATATTACAATAGTTTTAGCTATATAGTTCAAATAAAATAAAAAGAACTACTTTTTTTGGCTAATATTATTGTATGACTTAATTTAGGACATGCATTTTTATTCACGCTTGCGCGAAATCAAGCTTTGTACACGGAGTTTCAAAAATTCTGTTTTTTAGGGCTTTAAATATTCCAATAACAATATTTATATTTAAATTTTGTTAGCTGTTCATTAAATTCTAAAATGGGCATATAAAAATAAAATAATAATATAAACGAAATAATAATGATACAATAAATTCGTTACTAGAATATTAACCAACTCTTGTGCTTACCCGAAAAAAAATAAATTAAAATGATTATTGTTACTTTATCAAAATACTTGAATGAAGTCTCAGTTACAGCTACTTAGGAAACATGATTTTACAATAAATGCGCACTCTCATTATGCTGAGAAACTTAAAAAGATAATCCCTTAATAAATAGAATGAAAGATTTACAATTTTTACTCACCGTCTTGATTCATCCCGTGATTTCCGTCATCTGTAAAAAGAAGAAAATCTTATATTATTTATAAACTGAATTTAATTTAGTAAGCTTGAATGTAAGCATTATGCAAGAGAAGTTTAATAGATAAATATGAAAGCATAGTTTTAAATTAATTTTGGAAGTTAAGAACTTGCATTGCAACAGATTATTCTTTTTTTAATATAATAAATATCAGTACAGTTAATTATGTTTTTACGTTAAAAATATCGATTCAACGATAGAAAATTTTCTCATCGCTAAAACGATTTGTTGTGTATCTGATGTGAGTAAGATACTGATGTTTTTAACCTAATATATGATCCATTAATTTTTTAATAATTTTTAAGTTACTGCCTTTCCTAAATTTTTTGCAAATTGGGAATCGCCAGGGATTGTTCTAAATTAAGAGAATTGTTGTTGAATAAATATTTCCTATTTTTTTAAATTTTCCTGTACAAAAAGCTAGTAAGAACCATTAAAACAAGCTTAAAAAACACTTTAAAAAATTCAAAAACGAACTAAAAATCTTAATTATTTTCAAAACTTGAGAAAAGATTTTACTTAAGGTCAAATTTCTCCAAGAGATATAAAAAAGCTATTTCTGTTTTTAAAACGAAACTATAAACGAATAACAAATTAGTTTTATTATATGTATAAGCAATCAAAGACTCTGAATTTTCAAAATGAATTTGAAAACAAAACAATGAGCCCCTACGTTCAAATCGATCAAATTGCTTCCAATATGAACGAGATGAATGTGCTCAATATTATTATTTTATAATTTTTTTTTATTGTTCTGAAGTTTTCTGTTTAAAGAAGCAGTATTAATACTGAATAACTGCGATAATTTTACTAAAATAAATTTGTAAATCATTGATCAAGAGATCGATCCTTGGCTCAGGCGATTATGACATTGTTTTATTTACTTCGAGGTAAGCGCCCGACTTTCCTTTTCAGCATAAGGCTATTCAAGAACATGGATTCAAATCCATGTGCCAGGATGAAATCTTCGGAAATATTTTACAAAAATGTTTCCCAGATTTTTTGGTTGCCGGAATTGACTCGTTGACAGAAATATTATCCTTACTGTTCAATGTGAGTACCATATACCGAACTGAATATACTACACGGTCGCTAATACAAAAAGAAATGCGATGTTTAATAACAAAAAAATGTATTTATATATTTAAAAAGTTATACACAAATTCTCATTATTATTTGACCTATAAAAATTAATTGTTGCGTTGTTGGAAGTTTTCACCATTATTTTGTCAGTTTTTGACCAATTTTTTTGAAAATTGGCCTAATTTTTTACCAAAAAAAAACACCGTTTTGATAAAAAACTTGATCAAAAATTGTCCAAAGTAAAAATAATAGTAAAATGCTGTAAATAATAACATTTAATAATAATATTCAATTATTTTTAAAGAATTCTCTACTTAAATTGATTTTTCGTTTAAATAGTTTTTTAAAATTGCATGAAATAAATGTATTGAATAATTATTACATTATCTATATTTTTAATTTTGAAAACAAATTTTAATGTTTAATTAAATTGTTTAATCCGTAAACTTTTGAATTTAAGTAATAAATTCAAAGATGCTTACATTTTAAATGTAAAATTTTAGTTTACATTCTTATTAATTTTCATCAGTTTTTGACCAATATTTGACCAAAATATTTGGCCAAAAAAAATTGGTCAATTATTGGTAAACTGGCCAAAAAAAATTGTGAAATTTCCCATTGAGTGAATCAACATATAAATGTATGAAAATAGCTTCTTGGTTCATTTTGCATTTTACAGTATAGATGCAGTGAATATATTTCAAATTCTACTTGTATTTCTTGCATACGATCACCATTCTCTTAAAGAAATAATTTAAAATTTGCTTGACAATAATCCATTAACTCTTTTAGTCCCAAATGATGAAAATTTGAGTTTCAAAATTATACTTCTGATGTATATTTGTACGAAAAGAATATTTTAAATGCTATTGCCTAAACTAACCTGAAAATCGATCCAAAAAAGTTATAACCCAAAAAAAGACGAAATTTTCCAAATTTTTTAATAAAAATTGCCTGTTTTGAACCGGAAAAAATATTATGGGACAATCGGAAACAGTTTAAACGATGCTGTTAATATTAGCTCTTTTGAACCTTGTATTGTCTTTTTCTCACAGAAAACAAGTTTTATCGATTTAAGCAGTATTTTCTTCTAAAATTCCATGATAGCAATTTAAAATATTTATCATTCCTATATACCTAATAATATTTTTTAATTTAAACACCTAATAATATAATTTCTATGTAAACTAATAATAGTTAACTACGATCAATAAGTATTTGTTAAAGGCAAACGTATATGTATATTAAAACGGAAAGATCTGCAAAGAACTAATTTTTGTTACCTGTCTCTCACAAGGTTGTCTAGTATAAATGTGTGTACGCGTATGCGCATTCACGGCATTCATACTACATACACTATTAAATAGTTTTCTGTGATTTAATCATAAAGAAGCCGCCATTTTAATGACGTCGTCTTAAATTTGAAGGATTAATCGCACCGTTTATATTCTTTTTGATTGTCTCACAATACTTTTTCGGGTACAAAATATGCAATTTTTATGAACAAATTTCGTCAATTTTGTTAAAAAGTAAATTATAACTTTAGATTAATTTGCATAACAGCATTCGAAACAGAAGGTCTTAAATAGTCGAAAATACAATAATATGTTTTTTTGACGAAGTTTTCAACACAAGTCATAGCTTTGAATCTTAAGTAAAAATTTTCGTCTTTTGGGACTAAACGTTAAGTAAACAATAGAACTGAACTGAGGAGTATCAATTTACCGGATAATGGATCTTGGTAAAATTGCAGGAGGTCATTCTTTAGCCAAAAAAAAAGAAGATACGTATCCAAACAGCATTTATTCAACTGGACCTTAATAACTAATAAGTTATGAACCTTTTTTAAAAATTCTAGGGGAAATCTACATTTAGAAAAATTAAAATATATTCGTAATTAAAAATTGTAGTCTGTCGAACAAAAATGTAAAAGAAATATTCATTCGTTCCGAAATTATACTAATTTAAATAATATCTTTAAAATCTCCACAAAAATCAACTGGAACCATCGCTAGACAAATATACATTAGTTTTTAACATTACTTTAACTGTGCAGAACTTGAGAGTAAATGAATATTTTTTAATCTAACTACTAGCATACTTTCTTTTAAACTTTTTTAAACACCAATTTCCCTTAGGATTTTTATAAAAATTCAAAAATTTGTTACAAAGGTTAATTTGTATAAACACTGAGACACGTGTCTTCTTTTTTTGGCTAAGAAATGACCCCTTTTACCAAGTACCATGATACGGTGGGTTACCACTTCCCATGTTGGTTGTCTAAATTGAAATAAAAAAAGTTGAAAATTATCTAACAGCGAGCTAATAAACTGGACGACCGATAGATTATCCGGTTGAAAAAGTGCGCGTGAATTTGAAAAGCGAGTGCTTCTAAAATCTAATTTATTTGAAGAAGAATACGACTAATACGCAGAAAAAAATTTCTATTAAACATTACCATGAAAACCACGGTTATAGGGGAGCAGAATTGTCTTATAGTAAAAATTATCTAAAATCAGGTTAAATTTTAACGTGACTGCGTGGTAAACATTATTGCTCAATGCTTACAGTAATGGCAAAATCGTATTATCGTATGATTTAATAAAAATCAAATTAAATACAGTAAATTTTCAAATTAGTGATAATAAAATCTAATAAATAAATGATATTTAATAATTTTCAATTTATTAGCAAATTGTTACGTTAAAATGTTTTTGTTATACTAAAAATTGTATTAGAAACATTTGTGGATTTCTTACTGAAAAGTTTTACGAATTTTTAATAGAATATTACTTTAGCACGGTGTAGCACGATATAATTTGATGGAAAAATTAATAAAATTTGATGTAACTTTACGATTAAAAATTCTAAAGTCAAATAGGACAATCCTGCCCCGAGTCTATAGCGCGTTTTGAAATTGCAATAATTTTTTCGGTAAGTGAGGGGGAGAGGCTTTCTTCAGAAGAAACATACGTTTGTTCTTGGAGTCCTCGTTCATACCTCCAGACGCGGCGACGCTGTGACTGTGGTGGTGCAGCTGGGTCAAGCCATCCGGGCCGTGGGGGTGTAGCGTGGCAAGTGCAGCGGAATCGGCCGGGTTCACGGGGACGCCAACGGCCAGGTGGAGGCCGCCGCCAGCGGCGTGCTGCCCTGAGTGCGCCGGAAGCTCCATGCTGATCATAGCCTCGCAGCCTCTTCTTATGCCCGACCTTGGCAGGGAGCTGCGGCACCTGCGACAGCTAGTCCCGCACCTGCAACCGGCGGCAAGAAAAAGATAGCTCAGTTCATTTGCTCTCCGGGTTCGCGGGGGCTAGAGAGGGCTTCCGGCTGCGCGATTCGTTGCGATCGACAAAAAACGTTAAATCGACACCGGCGCGCGAGAGTCGAAACCCGCCCACGCTAAGGTGGTCCGCGCGAGCGATTCGTTCCGCCGGCTTTTTTTTTTCTCCTTCTCTCTCAGCTGCTCCGGCCCGAACTCGCCAGATCACTTGCTCAAGACTCCTCGCTTCCTTCTAATGGTCTTTCACGGCAGCTTTTTTGCTTATTACTGTTTTGTTTGCTACACGGAGTCAGAGGCAGGCTGCTTGAAACCGAGTGCTTTTTCGCTGCTTGCGAGACCCGACTAAAAAAAATAAAGGAAAAAATCGTCCAAAATATTCGAGCTAAATATGGGAAGAAAATCCTCCTCGCTCTGTACCGAGCTGCCTGAACCTTTTCAAAAATTCAATACCGGCTCGTGCTCTTGTTATGGTAGCTCTTAAACCGTTGCGTATATTCTAATGGAACTCGACGTAAAACCTCGAGTAAGAGTGCTTGCATAAGTGGCTTCAAAGTGCCTCAACGGGAAACTGCACTGGTTAAAAGGAAGAAGAGCGGAGGAATTGCAACTGTGCAAGCCGTGGGAGTATACAAGCTCACTTTATGCGCCATTGTTTAAAACTCTTAAAGGATTATTTATGAATGTTGAACGTAGAGCACTTTGCTAACTGCCCCGCTTAGCCTGCATCTACTGTTGATGCGCTGCTTTTCTTACTGCTTGCAATTTACTTTCGATCTTTTAATACTAATCTGCACTGCTTGTACATATATATTACCACGGCTTGATTCCTTGCATGAAAACAGGTTAAAATAGATTTTTCATTTTAATAGAGATTCAGTTTTAATAATAATTAAATTTATTCACATTTAAAAGGGGGGAATATTCAATTGCGAGTGCGCCAACAAGTTCATGGAACTCTCATGGGCAAAAACTTGCTATCATTCCAATCATTATTTTTCAATCAATAATTAGATGATATTTTTACGATCTGTTCTAAATTAAATTAAATTATAAGGCTTGAATGTATTTAGAAAATTGTGAGAAATAACGAGTTTTTTTACAATTAAAATTAATTAATGAAAATAACAAAATTATTTGCGATTGCGACTTTAGTTTTATTAGTTTTTAAAAGGTATTTTTGTTCAATATATTTGAAATATAAGTCTGCGAAATTTAACATAATTTAACTAGGCGCATGCGCGAATTTCGCCCACTACTTCGTGAATGTGGCATTTAGCACACGCCTAACAGGCACGAAAAATGGAATTTCGCATCTAGTTTTTCAAAATAATACATTTCGATACTAGTTGCGAAACATCTTTGCACATTCATCGAACCCTAATTTTCAATGCGACAAGCGGAAAAGCTAATTTTGCGCACGCTTTTACGTAATTGGCGTAATTGCGCAATGGGCAATCGCACGTACATTGTTGAAAATAAAATTACAGTATAATACCTAATAACGAAGTGACAAGTTTTGATCTAATCGTTATTAAATTTTTTTTATACATTTTGTAATTTATTAATTTTTAATTTTTTTGTTTCTTACAATTTTAGATAAAGTACGTAGATAACATTCAAAATTAATTGATATCGTTTAAGAAAGCTACGTGCCAATAAATTGGCAACAATTTTCAAACACTTAGTCGTTACTTTTACTTAAGAAAGCCAACAAACAAAAAGATTTTTAAAGCATGGAAATAATGCTTTTTTATTACATATTATTTGCACCTTTAAAAGAAACTAGTAAGTCTCAAAACTGATTAATTCAAAATAAATTTGTTTTTTTTTATATTTTCTAGATTGTTCAGTTTTCATAATTTGGAAATGTTTAGAATTAGATTGTTATCTTACTAACAAGTGAGAGCAACAGAAAAGTTAGAAAAATTAATGGTTTGTTTAAAATTTCATAGAGCCAACTTAATGAATTAGTTGTTTATTATTATTCACATTATATTTACACTGCTTTAAACTCTATCAAAATTATACATCGCACTTACAATCAATGAGATAAACTCTACCTAGTTCTAAGTTTTCTTTGGCTATATTATACATTTATATATTTTTTATTCACTTTTAATATTTGAATTGTAACTATTTTGATAGGAAAAATATCTTTTCCCTTTCCGGAGTAACTAAAGTAACTAATATTATAATCTGGGAAATATCAAAGAACAAGACATCCCAGAATTTACTTTATTTTTAGTGGAAGAAATGCTTTAAACTGATCCCAAAAAAAAAACATTTTACACCTCAAAATAATTTGAATGATCATTATTATTATAAATATATAAAAACTCATAGCTTTTGATGACTCAGCTTACTTTGATAATAGAAAGCAGGATACTCTTAAGTAATTATTAAACTGGGTATTTAAAGTAAAATTATTCGAGAAAAGTTAAATTTTGGATGAAATAAAAAAATGAATGATGCAAAAATACTATGTAAAGTGCAATATCGTTTTTTTTTTACTTTTAGAGAGCAGCAGTGCGTGGCGGTGCGTCTTCTTGACTACTATTGCTTTCTAGAATCATTCAAGCGCAAAATCTATCGAAGCGGCTGGGTATTTTTCTCGAGTTTGAAAGCTTGGGTGCTGTCTTCAAAGATCTCACGTGAAAATCTCGGATACATTATGCAACTTCTCGGTTCATAAACCGTCGCTCGCGCAAGGAATTTGGAATCTGTCAGTGGGAATACCACCCTCGCACAATTTCTTGGTAACTTGTGGAATTCTTTTGAAAAAATCAGTTTCTATATAAATTTATTAATTTAAGCAGCTTACATCCATTTCTGGGATGTTTTAAATTACCTGTAAACAATAAAATTGTATTAATCAAATATTTTTTATTGTATATAATTATATTAAGATGTTGAATTTTAGGACTTTTTTATTTTTTTCGCAGCAAAAAATAGCAATATTACGGTTCTTGTTTCAGTTAAAGTTCCATGAACCAAGTACTAAAATTTTTGTATTTTGTCATTTGGGGCTAATGCTATTTGCATGATGACATTTTTCAATATGAACAAATTTAAAATTTGAATAAAAAATACAACAATTTCAGTGCTAAATTCATGAAAATCCATCAAATTCGGCAATTAATTGTAGGTTACGATGTAGCCAAAATCTTAAAATTGCAATTTTTTTGCATCGAAAGGACTAAAAGAGTTTTCTTTTGGATCCGAAATTCAATACATTAATAAAATTATATATCGATTAATATAATTTTATTGATTACAGGCGAGTTTAAGGCTTAACAGTTTCACAGTTACAGTAAGGTACATTTCTACTACATTTCCCAAGAGAAAAGTTCTATATCGATTGATTCTTTTGCATGCTTAAAAAAAGAAAGTTTTTCATTGCAAAATTTATGCAATAGGTACCATTTCCGAAGTAGACACCGATCTTTCAAAATTCGTGATACCTCGACTGTTGATGGCCGCATAGACTTCATCTGATGCCAAAATTAAGAAAAAAGATGGAAAAAATTCGTGATACTTTTCAAAAATTTTCAAAGAGGAATTACTACGGTGCTATTGAAAACATTTTAGAACGTTTATTTTTATTGTGACTCAACCTTTCTAATCTTGATCTTAATTGATCTTTCTTTAATATTTTTAATTTTTATTTCATATGAATCATATATAAGTTTTCAATATTGTAAAATAAAAAAAAAATATTAATCTAACAATAGTAGTAAATTTGCTTCCTTCTTGTTTTGCGAAATCTTTCCAACACAATCTTTCGATCGCACTAACAAATTCAGAATTCACTTTAGCTATTATTCTAATAATCATTTTTTTCTTCTAATACTAATAACCATTCTCAACTTGCTTAAATTAAGTGTAGGTAAAACGTAATTAATGATATTGTATACTCCTCTGCCCGTTCTCCAAATAATACTTATAAAATTAATGACATCCTCCAAATCCATCTTACTTATTCACTACCCTTTCCACACCTTCAAAAGTTCCGTTTCGAATACAGCATTCGATTTTCTAACCTCTGTATTGTTTTTAAAAACCCAACCCTTTCCGTATATACGTAATGTAAAATTTTATAAGTATCATACATACGTATATGCTCTAGACCAATCATAATGCTCGATGATGAGCTTCAACTTACATCTCATACATTTTTTAAAGAAAGAAATTGAATCTGCTCAATTTGAAAACGGGCAATAGCATTATTTTATTAGAGTCAATGATGATAAGGCAAGGTATGAAAATATATGTAGAAAATAAGCCTAATAGTCGAATTCAGCGATCCAAAAACAGAAGAAACAGATAGTTGCTTGAAACATTCATTATTTTCATATATTTTTCACTTTTGGCAGATTTTACATCCAGCCTGAATGATATTTTGATACATTACCTAATTATTATTGGCCCTATTTTGCCAGTTTTGATTTGCCCATTTTTTCCAATAGTAAAGATTAAATATTAGGTGAAAAGTTTTAGTAACATTGTAATTGTGTGTTTCAAATTTTGTTTATTTTTCACCCAACGTATGGAATATTCCGTTAAATATTTTTGAACAAAATCCCTGGATTCTGAAATAGCAAGACTTTTTACTTTGAAAATGATAACTTTTCTTAAATTTTGCCATAAAAAAACTACTTTTTTAAGCAAGAAACACCTTGGGAAGGTACGGTTAAGAGAATTACTGGAATATTCTTTGTATTGAGTTAATTTAAAAATTGTTTTTTTTTTATGAATTTTCCGTTTTCATTTCTTAGAATATTTTTATTTTTCATAACTCAGTAAATTACTCTTTTTTTGTTTATAAAAGTACTCTTTCCAAATATAATGGTGACACGTTATATAATTTATAAAGATCAACAATCTTCCTATTTACTGTCATTCTCGAAAGCAAGAGAGAATTCTTCCCATTCTTAACATAATATGGTTATATATTTTTTGTATTCCATATGCTTTTTGTTCATTTTTCGTAGCTTCCACGTTGAGTTTTTACGTGAGCAGCACGCATGCACGCAGTGTGAATGGGAAAATCGCGTGCTTCTTATTAAACATGCTGTATATTTATTACAGTTTGCTATTCAGTAAAAAATAAAGTTACCCAAGTGTCATTCGCCGATTTTGACATAACTTTGCATAGCTGTAGTATTATCCGTAACACTAAACAATCAGCTATCAAAACGAGCCCCAAAACTTTTTGATCCAATTTTTTGATTTGATATTTTTCAATTGAAACATATGATCAAAATTGATAAATGTAACATTTTGTTTAATTTTATCATTTTTTCTTAATTTAATAATATTCTAATTTAAAAAAATGCAAATAGCATTTAGTTTTTAAATGATAAGAAAAATAAAGTTCTTAAGCCTCGTTCCATGAAAATTCATTTCTCTATTAAAATTTCATTATCTGAATGTGGTAGGCTTATAGTGTTTCGTGTAAGTTCGACGAATCAAAAATGAATTGTACTTTTTTACATAAGTATTAAAAATTATCATTAATTTAATTTTTAACAAGTTAATTTAGTGAATAAGAAAATGGATATAAAAGCACCTTTTTAAAAAGTCAGTAAAAATGTTCGTACAACGCAATGTTTTTAAATTATTATTGCACCCTACTGATTCATTTTTTTTTCAAAATCGAAGATTAAATTGGTAAGATTAAGATAATGTTGCGTTGTTTAAAAAATATGTTTAATCATTCAATTTTAAGCTATTGTTATTAAAGTTGAAAAAGTTTTCAGAATCATTTGCTTTTTCATAAGACATGAGAAGCAATCTGAAGTAGAAAGAGAAGAGCGTACAAAATTGATTTGTCTTGGCACATCCTGTCCTCAACTATCGATCCTGGGAAACGCATCGGCTTAAAAATCGTATAAATATTTATGTTTTTTTTAACTACACTTTAGTTCAATAAATATACATTAATATTAATTGAACACTTGTTATTAAAATTTTTAATTTAACTTATTGCGATTTTCACTTCTTGGTAAAAACATTAAAACTATCAATTGAGTCTGCAACGTATTCCTTTATATAACTTCGATATGTTTTAGAATATAGTAGCTGGAAATTATTTACGTTTATCGGCTTGCACACAGTGGATTTAGGTTTATTTAAGATATGCTCAGATTAGTTTATAAAAATAAAATTAATTGTTTATTATATTTTAATCCTTTATTTTTAAGATAACTAGCAAATACTGTAATGAACGAATTAATTAATCATAATTTTTAATTACATTTTAGTCGTTAATTTCTATACAGTATATTTTATTAATGCTCTGCCATACATACCGAATATTTACGCTAGAAATCTTCTCTAATATTGTTGATAGATTCTAGGTTTTGAATCTATCTAGACTCTAGATTACTGGCTAGAACATATCGACAATTTGGCTACAAATTTTGGTATTTTACTTACGTTCATAATTATTGACAAATAATTGTTTTCCGGCAAATCATAACGTTAAAATTAATGGATTCAATATAAATGTTTAAAAAGTGCCATTAAACATATCGAAAAAATTAAAAAGTACTTTCTAAATCGAAATCGGTCAAATGAATACAAAAGCGAATAGAAATTAAGTGCTAAGAATAAATTATTTACGATAAATCTATATAAAGGTGTGTGTGTGCGTGTGCGCGTGTGTGTGTGTGTGTATGTGTGTGTGTGTGTGTATGTGTGGGTGTGTATGTGTGTGTGCATACGTGCGTGCTGGATGTCTATAAATGCCACGAGATCTCGGTGACTACGCATCGGATTCGAGCAAAATATTATTATAGAATTAAGGTAGCTCTATAGGTACTCTCTAGTCAGTTGAGATATTAAAAAAAATTTCTTTTTAAACACTTTACTATCGCA
>JAWWML010032494.1:0-11905 GCA_035047165.1 Ormyrus rosae
TAATATCCTAGTTAAAAATGATTAATTATTATGCTTGAATTCCTAATTATATCTTATTATTAACAAAATAAGCAATACTTTATTGTTTCGGCGCCGAGTTTGTATCTACATAATTTTTAGTTTGTGGCGTATCCGCGGGACTCGACGAAATTCCCATCTATGTCTGTTTTTGACCAATGACCTAAAGTCGGTTCATAACAGTCCCCCCCCTCCCCCCCTATTTAAAATGCGATTCAGTGGTTCGCACTTTTGAAGCTTGAACGCCACGCAACAATAACAGCGGGAATGGCCGCACACCAGCCGCCACCAATCGAGAGCCCAACCGGAGCGCGACGCGACACCCAACGTACATGCACCATCTCATGTCAGGCAAGCAGCATGCAACGGCGGACCCATAACATCCATTAATACGCCACCAGAACCATCACCAATTCCCCCGCCCGCTATCCTCCATGAACGTCATTGTCGAGCCCATAGGAGACCCAAAACTAGGCAAGGTAAAACTTTTTCCTAAAATTCTCAGCTATTAAAATACGTAAAGTTATACTTTTCCTAATTATTTCTGAATACTCTTTCAGGCACATGCCCCCGCACACTCATGATACACTCATGCTGACAATTATAAGTCTGTAGAGGACAGCAATAGCACTCCAGGCAGACTCCTCCTCCCAAGATGTGACAACCCCGAGAAAAGAGCAGAATTCCTGGGTTTAGAAAGCAGCCTGACGACGATGCACAACTTGTCAGAAGAGAGAAAGAAAGACGTCAAGGTGATATCCGGATTCTGCTATTGCTCAGAATATAGGAGCTGCAGCACTGCAAAACTGCTGAGGGAATATGCAACAAATGTGGCCAGGTGCTCGAGGGAGACTCCCACCCAGGAAATCACTCATACAATTAGGTATCAGTCCTGATGGTGAGTTTATAAAGCTGTCATTGATTTTTTTTAATTTTTTTATTAATCAAATATTCTATTGTTTTAGTGCCATCCTAGAAATTTATAAGGCTAACCTTGAAAAACCTGTGACAGATTTCTACACTTCACTCCCTTGGAATTTACAAAAGTGATGAACTCTATTATGCTTTGTATTTAATAAAATACGTCAATAAAATTTTAAGTTCCTCATTAAAACCTATAACTGTTGCTCAAAATTGTTATTTGATTTGCATTCTAGTTCCAATCCAATCAGAACTCCAGTTAAATATCCAATCTCAGTGAAAACATTAGTCGATCACTCAGTCTTAGATTTTATTGCACAAAAATTTCTTTTCCTAGACTAAAGAGAACCATGTTAAAACAAAGCCTGAATACTGGCTTATATAAAAATGTTTAATTAGATGATATGACTGGCAAATGACCTGACTAGAAATTCTGAAAATAAAGCTCACTGATCATTAAAATGTTTAGTCAAATGATAGAGCTCAAATACTGGTTTATCCTAAACATTACAATGTTCAATTAAATGATGCGATTAGAAATCTTAATCAAATACTGGTTTATGCTTCTCATAAATGTAAATATCAAATAAATATAGAAATCTCATTGCAAATAAAGCTAAATATTAAAATGATTACAAATTTCTTTAAGGATAAAACAGAAAAAGCACAGATTATAAAGCAATTAGAAATTTTCATAAAGCTCACAAACAAGTAATATTACTGTAAATATTACAAGGTAATCAAATATTATCAAATAAATTGATTCGATTAGAATTCTTTATTGAAAATAGAACATAAAATTATAAGGGTACATGCAAATACCAGAGTATTACAATAGTCAAATATAAAAAGTTTTACAAAAATTAAAATTTATAAAATTTTTAGGCAACCAATGATGCCAAAAGAAAATAAAACAAATAACACTTTTCTCTTGATTCTTTTACTCATAATAAACATACAAAAAAAACAGCACTTTCACAGCACAGCACCTTTTTCTTCTTTTTTTTTTTTTTTTTATCTGATAAGGGCGTGTCTTCTTGTTCGTCTTTCCTCTATCTTAGGGTCTGATACACATTTCCTTCCTTTATTGTGTCAGCAAACAACTCGTAAGTTGTGGAACATTGTCTGCACCTGGTCACAGGGAGAATCTCACATGGATTCTCCCTGCAACCAGGGCACTCCGGTGTTTTTATCTGATGTGTTAATCCACAATTGTGGATTAATTTAAGGGGCCATTGACGTAGCAAATGAGGTTGGCATTTTGTGCACCGCCAGGTAAGTCCGTCTGGTGCCAAAAAGTACATACAACGGAGATGAGAGACCTTGTGCACGATGGACTTTCTCTTCTCGCACCTCCGAATGTAAGCCTTCCTTACCCTGTTCGTACATACATTCGGGCTAATGGAATTTAAATCACCTATTAATCCAGGCTGGGGAGCTCCTACTCCCCAGGAGAAGGCTATTCCCTGAGCTGGTGGCCCTGCGACGTTAGGTGGGCCATTCATAATTGGTTGTAGAGGGTCAAATGCCGGATTATTCCTATATATATAAGACACAATCGTTAAAAAAAAATTAAAAGGCAAAGACATAGAAGGGGAAAGATTTGGACAAGAATTACAAAAAGAAAATGGTATATATATATATATATACACATATACATACGCGCATCAAGTATATGTTTAATAGGCAAGGAGGCAGACAGAAAAAGGGAAAAGAAAGTGAAAGAAGGTGGAGGATAGTTGAAAGGCATTATTTCTAACTTACCAGGCTTGCTCCTGCTCTATTACTATTCCTATCTCTTCCAGTTTATAAGGTACTGGTGGCGCGTCCATCTTGGCTCCTTGGTTGAAGTTCAGTCTTTGTCTTCTTTGTTCGTGAGGGGTTCGGGGTGGGGGTGCCAATCCTTTTCATCTTTACTCTCATTAGGGGCGTTACACAATTGTGTTTCGAGTCCGTTTCGCTCCCTATTCCGAACGATTTCATACCCTTCGGTTCAGAAAAATCAGATTTGAAAAATTATATTTTTTTTTATCGTGCAATGCACACAAGCGTCGCCGAGACGCACCAAACAGCTTCGTCAGATACTTTAAATAGCTATTGTAGATCACCGAATAGATAGCACAACGCCGTGCCGAATCTTCAGCCCACGCGGAGTCAGCAGCGTCCGCATAACCCCGCGCAGTGCCCGTACACACTGTCCCCATAGGTCGGGAGGAATTTGCTAGACCTTATAGTCTAATGGTAGCAGAATACCGAAACTTTAAATAAATTAAGGAAAGAATTATCCTAAGAATATATAAATAGAAAAGAATAAAATGACTAAAAGAAAAATAGATTAACGCGAAATGGAAATTTAGTAAGGAAAAAATTTAATTGATTCAAAGAAAAATTGTCGAGAAAATTTAAAAATTTAAATTTAATTCTTTAAATTGATGTTAACTGAAATTTAATATGTAAGGAAGAAATTTAATTGTTTAAATTATTTTCAAGGGAAAATTAATTGTTTAAAAACAAAAATTTAAATTTAATAAATAAGGCAGAAATTTAATTATTTAAGTTGATTTTAAATTGAAATTTAATAAATAAGGTAGAAATTTAATTGTTGAAATTATTTTCAAGGGAAAATTAATTGTTTAAAAACAAAAATTTAAATTTAATAAATAAGGGAGAAATTTAATCATTTTTTTAATTAAATTCAAAGGAAAATTGTTTCAAATCGAGAAAAATTAATTGTTTAAATTATTTTCAAGGGAAAATTGAGAAAAATTAGAGCTTACCTGAATTGATTTTACAAATTTCATTAATAGTATAAACAGATTTTATTTTAAGGAGCGTAAGGGATAATCATGGGTATTTTTATTATAGGACTTCAGCAATTTCTTTCTTACAAAAATGGAAAATAGTATAATACAACATTTTTCGAATGATCTAAACTAAGGATTCAATCCTATAAAAGCTAGGTTCGCTTAATAATTCCCCTGGTAGAATTTCCAGCATTGAAAATGGTCAGAAAAATAGTTAATAAATAAGTCTCGTGGCTATTTAATAGGTCGCGATGAAACGCTTTTTTTCACATGATTTCGCTATTAAATAGGCTCGTAATTTTCTGTCTAATTGACATTGGCTAGTAAATAGGTAAGAAAGGTATTGTTGTAATATGAAATATATCCTAGTATAACACGATAAGTTTTACCTTGTAAATACGTATGAAAAAATTCCCAATTTTAAATTGCCAAAAAATTTGATTTTAATAGCTAAGAATAAAATTATCAGCTTTCAAAACTTTAATTATAAATCTTTCTTTATGTTTTAGTATTCATCATGAAACATAAATAAACTAATATAAAACTAAAATGAATATACATATAGTATATACAATTGTTTTTCTTATGTAGACGGACAATCGGTAAAATTTTCTTCTAGTGTGACATTGAGTGTAGCGAGGTTACATAGCCTTACTTTTTTAGAACATTTAGAATAGCTAATTAATACCTTAAAAATGGGTTAAAGATTTTATTCAAAATGTTTCATGCTGGGAAATTATATTCTAAAAAGGTTAGCTCGTTGCTACCTAATCTTATTTTCTGCTACCTATTTCCTAGGTAAGAAATGTTTTCTGTTTCTACCAGGGTCATTGCTTCAGAATAAGGAATATTGCATCGACTTGTACATGCGAGTCTTCTGTGCTACCATACTCATGGGCATCTTATATAAAACATAGTCACTTTAGATTGAATAGACATCACTATCTCATCACATTTTACAAAACACTATAAAAGATTTTATTACTACTTTTTGCCATCTAATTAAGTAATAAGAAAAGGAGTTTTGTAATAAGAAAAGGGGTAATAAGATAAGTAATAAGAAAAGGGGTAATAAGAAAAAAGCTTATTGAAAGTTGTCTTTTCTTGATAAAAAAGTTTTTCTTGTAAAATTCCTGGACTGCTCATATGCCTGTATAGGTAAATCAGTGCTATCAAGATCTGTTATAAAAATTTTAACAAATGTTTAAACAATTAGTTAAACCAATTGAAATTGTTTGTCAGTCGGTTAGATTTGGTTCCAACTAGATGAACAAAAACTTAATTTAAATAAATTAAACAACAAATGTATAATGTATTTGCTATTTTTCATGTAAAATAAATGTTTAAACAAATAGAATCATTCTAATTCTATTTGCAGTTGGTATTAACTAAATAAGAAAGCATATTTATTAGGTAGAAACAATGAATCATTATTAATTATTAATTAATTAATTATTAGTTATTAATCCATAGATCATCAACTGATTTATGTCACTGTGGTTCTGCATTTAATTTTGCTTCCTCCTAGATGAAGCTTTGTGATAGTAATTTTTAGAGTTGTTCGAAAAACCTGTTATAATTGTATTTTAAGATGTCAGGAACAAGAATAAATGGTCTTTGAAAAATGTCTGTATGGATATGTGTGGGTGTGTGTGTTTTTTTTATTTTACGAGGGAGTATGGGAAATCTTCATCAACCGGCGTGGCCATAGATAGACCGCGCCGGCCGGCTGACGACTCCTTAATTGCCACCAACAGACACCAGGAAGGGACCTCACTCCCTGGTAGTGTGAGATTCTTACTCACTAAAACCTATAACCCTTTTTTCTATAGCTGCATTAACATGTCTTAACCCTTACTCTTTTTGTCAAAGTCGGCATTTCCTTTGCGTCGTCTTTTCTTTTTTTATTTCATGTTCCTTTTCTGTTCCACGCAGCGTAGGCGCTTATTGCCTGTCATGCTGTCTCTGATATGAGCATGGATTCTATCAGGTTCTCTAGTGTAATTTTTCGTCCAATTGTCATGTTCTGCGCGCCTCACTGTAGCGCGGGCGCTCGAAGAATACGTGCTCGGCATCCTCACCTCATGTTTGAATTTATGAAGATACGCCCGAAAGTTTCCGTGCCCTGAAAACATCTGGGTCAGAAATTTTTCTCTCCATGTGGATGGTTGAGCCACGTGTCAACCTGCGGGATCAAACGATGTGTTCATCTTCCACAATTAGACCCTGTCCCATAGCAGTTGCCACCGGCATAGGCTGTTGGCTCTCTCATTTCTTCTTATTTCTGTTGCACTTAAGAGTAAAAAAATACATATAATGTCAGAGAAAAAAAGTTTCTCTAACTCTTATAGTTCTTGTGTTTTTAACAAAAATGTTTTTTTTTTTTTTAAAAGATTATAACCCTTAAATTAAATTATCAATTACACTGAAAAAAATGTTGGTGATTAACAATATATAGAACAATAATCTGGAAAAATTTTTGATAAAGCTGAAAACTGAAAAAACTTTTCGTTTTCTATGTCCAACGATTACGGGAGTAAAAAGGCTTTAATTGACTAGAAGTTTTGGGAAAAGGTAGATCTTTTGTATGTTCAGAGCTGTATAGATTTTCAGCTTACGAAGCTTATTAGTTCAAAAGATATTAAGGTTTTATTTCATTTTTTTAAATGTCTGTATTAGTTTCAGCAATATAGTTCAAATTTTTATTTAATTTTCTTCTAAAGGAAGATAGTGTGAAAGGGAACACTAGGTTAAAAATGTTCGCTCTTCTATTGATCATTATATTTTGATACGACTTGTTCAAAGCTTGATTTAGCACATGTATTTATATGCAAGCTTGCACGAAATCGAGCTTAGCGCATGGAGTTTCAAAAATTCTGTTACTTAGGACTTTAAATATTCCAATAACAAAATTTATATTTACATTTTGTTTGTTGTTCATTAAATTCTAAAATGGAAGTAGAAAAGTAAAATAATACAATAATAAGTAATTAATTAAATATAGAATAGTTTAAAATTATGTTGTTGAAATCGATTGTTTTTAATGAATCTCGGTGTTAATATTGGAACGATAAATTAATTAGGAGGAAGCTAACTGCCAATACTATATGAGCTACAATAAAAAAGTATATTTAATGTATTAATTTAATAAAAGAGAGAGAGAGAAAAGAGTCTAACAAATTTATTTTAATTACAAAAAAAAGAAAAGTAGTTAATTTCCAGTTTTTATTTGACATCAATATTGCTTCAAAATATTCATTCTTTTTTAATAAAATTATCAACTGCTTTTTCGTTTCCTATTCCAAGTGGATGATTTATCTAATTTTTATAAAGATTTTATAAAAATTTTAAACAAGTTTGTAAAGATTTGATTCTATGCAATTTGTATAAAATTTGCATATAAAAATGTACAATATATTGCATATACAAAAGGTTAGAATGCACCACCAAGCGGAATTATTAAACTTATGAATTTTGATTTTTGCAACACAAAATTTAATATTTTCTAATGCTTTTTTTACCAATTTGTGTAATTTATACAATATAGCTCTCAATTTTTATACGTCGGTTTTCTTAAATTTTGCATCCTACAAAATAGCAGAATGACATAAACTTATCTATCATTATCATCACTTAATTGTTCAACAATAACTCACAGATTTTATCGTTCAACTTGTATGTAAAGGAATTATAAGTATTGTAAAGTGGCTGCATTAGAAAGTTGTTAACTATATCAGTCTCGAAACCTAAAGAAGAAAAAATGCAAGAGAAACCGAGTACTCGAAATGGTGCTTCGTCAAATACTAGAACTGTTTAAGCACTCGAAAGCATAGCAGTTCATTATTAATTCGAGTGGCGAAAATTTTCTAGTGGACTGTCATTCATAATAAGTGTCCACATTTTGTAATGATGGATGAAATCAAAATAAATTTCTCTCATTTTAAAATTATTGCAGCAAGAAAATTACAAGATATATTTGCTTGGAATAAAGGCAAGTGAAAATAAAAAGAATATGCTTATAATGGAAAAAAGTTACAAATTATTGATTTTTTAAATTTACAATAATTTATACGTACTGGTGCTATTAATATGTGTATCATTATTAAATTTTTTAAATTAATTTATTATAGAAAACGTTAATTACTTGTAAATGTTAAACAAATACATATAATGCAATTCTTGTTTGCCTGCTTTAGGATCTTAGTTGATAAACATTTTTCTTTAAATACGGAATTCATTATTTATTCATGATTCAAAAGATTATAGTAAATATTTATGTGAAATCTTACCAAGATTTATCTTTAATTCATAAATTATAATTTTGATGCAACGTTCCATTGTACAGTATCATTCACTGCATTCTTTCAAGCAAGAAGCAGTTAATTTATTTTTACTGAAACTTTCATTTTTTATTTTTCAAAAAATGTTCATTTCATACTGTTATTGAAATTAAATAATAACGAAAACTTTTCATTAATGTGCATAAAAAAGAATTATCATTAAACATAATATTGCAATTATTCAAATTTATTATGCAAACTATGTGTATATTGTACAGAATATTGTACAGCAACAACTGTACATATTTGTTACTCCCAAACAGTGTTTAAAATTTTCTAATTCCAATTAAGTAATATGCAAATTGATTTGTTAGTTATAGATTGAATTTGTCGAAAAAAGATTCAGGAAGAATTGCGTACAGCTGTTGTTATACTTTACAGGTGAAACGCCCAGTGCAAGTTATTTTCGCGCGCTCAGGGCGCAATTGGGAAATTCTACGACATTCTTGTGCGCGTGATTAATATCCACGTACTCGAGAACGATATCGGTACATTGCTATGCTCACGAGTCTAATTTACGAATTTTTTCCACCCAGTGCATTTCTCTATAAGGCTAGTTCGTTTCTATCGGAATGCTGCGCTTGTTTCGCCTTAATTGATACCTGTGAGCGACTAGTCAGGATTAAATTTCTAAAATAATTAATTTTTGGGAAATTGAATTTCATACGATTGATTGAACGATTTATTAAGTTAGTATTTCTTTTACCTTTGAGTGCTTAAGAAAATAATTTAACTATAATTAATTGCAACAATCAACTTAATTTGAAATTAATAGTCCAATGAAGGATTGAGGTATAAAGTGACAGCATAACTTTAATTTTATATACTCTTTACTATGATCAAATCAGTGTTTTCATAAATCGTTAAAATATATTTTTGATAAATAATAAAGCGGCCATAAAAGTGTTTTTACTTTTTTCCAAGTCTTAAAATTACATTCAGTTGTTAATTCTTTTTATGCTTTCACGAATAACCTCTAAAGCTGGATTAAAACAAAACTTAAAAAATACGTATATTTTCTTTCTACAGTTGGTAAGATTAGTATCAAAAACGTAATGAAATTGCGAGCAACCATTTGTTGGCAGGTAAAAAAGATGAACAAATAAGTGGTGTTAAAAGAAACTCTAATAATCATAAAGAAAGCAATAAAATCATAAGATATTGGCGGAGTATATAATAAAACTTGTGGATCATAATCATAAAGTTTCTACGGTTTGATTTTAGTCAATATAAAATTGAACACATAGTTTATGTCTGTAACTCGTGAAAAAATCGAGGATAAATTATAGAATAAAAATGAGTAATCTAATTAATTAAAATAATTACTGCAAAATCGAATACTGTTATATGTTTAAAAAAAAATTAAGTTATTCTAAGGTGAAATAACAGCATAAAAAGCATACATTTTTTACATTATAAATATTTTCGCATCCATTACGTTTTTTAAAATAAATTAATATTAGGGGAATCATTTCTGAAAAAAATTACATAAAAACAAATTTATGTATTATAACGCTCTTTTTTGTACACTATTTAATTATTTATCTATTATTCACCCATCAGCAACGCTGATCTTATTTTAGAAAGATAAACCTTATTCCTAATTTAATTTATAAGTATCATCACAGTAAATTATTACGTCGGGTAGAAATTAGAGCAACGAATCCAGTTAATAAAATCGAAGCATAAAAACGTTATCGATTACTAAACTGTAATACAATTATTACGCAGTGCTGGCAAAGTTCCGAGGATCTGTCTGGAATCCCCCGGAGCTCATTGCACTCTGGTGTCGTTACTAACGTTAAATAATTCATTTGTTTATCTCGCCGATTAGAAAGTGCGCTCGCTCGCGAGCCGCGTCGAATGAAAATAATAGATCGTACGTGCCGCTGTTTCGTCAGAGTCGTCGCCTCGGGAGAATCATTTGCTCCCCAAAGGGGCCTCGATGCACGCTAAAAGCAACTGTCGGCATAAATAATTCACGCGTTTGCGTAAACGCAGGCCTTTTAGCAAGAGATGCGCGAATTAACTTTTTTTTTACTTAACTGATGGGACGATTTCCAAGAGAGATATTAAGCTCGCTGAGTAAATAATTTAATCGTGCTTGCGCTTCTGGTTTTATTGAGCGAGAGATCGATTTTATGTGCATTTGTTACGATTAGAGGAGGTAGAGAACGAGCATAACTTGTTCTTGACGGATGTTTACATAAGGTAGGAATTCTTTGTTGCGAATTTTTTGTTATGCAAGAAGGAAAATTGAATAAGTCGTTCTGGAGAATCACGAGTCTCATTAATGATTTCTGAATCGCAATAAAACAATCTTTCTTACATTAGTCCGTCAAAGAAATGCACACTTTATTTTAAGTGCATTCTTCAAAAAACATATGGTAAAGACGTGATAAATATTGATGTAATCTATTTACTATGATCAAACAACAGAATAATATTTCAGGATTGTGAAATTAACACAAAAAATAATGAATTTGATATTATTGAAATAATTACGTTATTTATAAAATGAGTATTTCTTCATTTAAAAATTAATTATCAATAAATACATTTTTGTTTAAACTTAATCGAATTATAATAAACGTTTAAAACTGTATTTAAAAGCTTCGAAAAGTGAAAATTTTACATGAGTAAAGACTAATGTGTCTTTCAATGTTCGAGGTTCTAGAATTTCATTTTATTGAAAAGTGAATCTAAAACGACATTTCACTTTACACTAAGGATTACTCTCGAAATATTTTAGTCTCTTATTGCTCGGGCTAAGACGAAGATAGCCCGTGCAGAAACCAGCTACTAAAATATAAAGCCATAAATTACTAAAAGACGGCTCCTCGTCCTCTTAGTCTGCGCAAAGAACCACACGCCGAGATTGACACATGAATGCGTCTCGCTTATCTCGAGATTTCACTTTAATGAAGTTGAGCCGCCGAAAGAAGGGAAAAATAGCCAACAATAACGAAGGTTTCTGGTTCGTCGACCCAGTGGAAAACGCGCCGCGAATTCCGAGCCCGCAGCTCGTTTCATGTGACGCACGAGACAATCATCGCTTTAGAAGAAGTCGGGATTCCTCCACGAAGACACTCTCGCGGGATGTCGCAGTGCGAACTTTGGCAAAACACGGATTCCTAAGCTTTTACGCGCATGATTGAGAGTTATGAAGTATAGTTGCGTACGGCTATGTGACCGTAAAGACGAGGTTTTACAACTATTCATCAGGGACCGCAATCGCTTTAGTTTTTTTAATTACTTTCTTTTATTTCATCATTTCAAGTCGTAAAAGTAGTTTTTCATTTCGTACGTTTGCTTAAGACTAAGAAATAAATTAAATTTTTTCCCAAAAATATGTTTAATTATTGTGATAGTTACAGCTAGAGAAACCAAATTGTTTTTACTACTGGACAATATTTTTTTAAATGGCAATATACTTGTAGAAACTCTAACTTAACAGAATCCAAAAACTCTAATTCATAATTGTTGAATAAATAGATCTTATATTTATAATAACGATAAAAAATTTTTTTATGTAATAATTTTCTTGACAATTATCAATTTTTTTAAATGTAAAATAAAATTTGGCTTCCTTGATGTTAATAAGTAAAAGCACTGTTGTACAGGAACCAAACTCGATATCTTCAAGCACCGCTGAGTTTACACCATTAATTAAGGGAAAGTTATTTTAAGGCAAATTCAGTATGTTTTTAGAAAGATCAGATTTTACATTGCTCAGATTTACAGGTACACGGAGAAAAATTTTCTAGTAAAAATTACAATAGTACATTTTAATTTGATCACAGACTCTAAAAATCCTAAAAA
>JAWWML010032505.1:0-11900 GCA_035047165.1 Ormyrus rosae
TTGTATATCCAGCTGGCGGGCTCCGTAGTTTCCGGGGTCTAGGTGTCGATTTTGCTTGGGGATGATCTCTGACGGTAGTTGCTCACCGTTGATTATGTCTAGCTGGTGCGCTCCGTGGACCACAGAAATTAATTTAAAGTTTTTAAATAATTATTACAACTATTTTACAGAATTCAATAAATAATTAAAAGAAACTGCTGTTAAATTAAAATACAAATTTACTCTTAACAACTTTATGTATTTTTTAAAGCTTATATTACAAAACTTCTGAATCACTAAAAATGGCTTATATATGAATTGCAGGTTATAATTTTATCTACTTATAAAATTTACTTTCAAATTCAATTAAATATAAAATTTTTTTATTAATAAGTTAAAAATTAATTTCACGTTTCTTCAGCATAGACTAAAATAGTATTAGTTTATGAAAATGAAACAATATCGAAAATGAATTTAACCGCCCCAGCAATACGTGCAGATTACAACGGCAAAGCAAAAATGCATGCGGCGACAAACAATAGATTTTAAAAGGACTACCCTCCTTTTAAAATAACTAAATCAGACATGAAAAAATCTCTCTTGTAAAATTGATCCTTGCAGAAAATGCAACTGATTTCCTTAGATTTGTTTGTGGCGAAAAACGTGTGTAATGGACAGGATATATATTACCTCTTGCCTGTTGATGGATCCCACCTGGCTTAAATCCGTCCTTATAGATGTACTTCCTTAGTACTGTACTGTCAATACCGTATCGTCCGTAGTCCCTATTGAAAATTTTCAGAAGGATATCTACGTGGATATCTACGTGGATGGAGATGGATTCCACGCGGATGGCATTCACGTGGATTTCTACAGTATCCACGTGGATTTTAGTCTGGGTATCTACGTGGATATTTGTGCCATCCACGTGGATTTCTTTGGTATTCACGTGGATTTCTTTGGTATTCACGTGGGTTTTTGTTTGGGGTTCGAGATGGATTTCACGCAGATGGCACAAATATGCACGTAGATACCCAGACCAAAATCCACGTGGATGCATCAAAATCCACGTAGATACCCAGGCCAAATCACGTGGATACCGCAGAAATCCATGTGGATGCCATCTGAGTGAAATCCCGATACCCAGACAAAAATCCTCGTGGATACCAAAGAAATCCAAGTGGATGGCACTCAAATCCGCGTAGATGCGCAGACCAAAATCCACATGGATGCGACATAATCCGTCTGAGTTTGAGACACTCTTGCCTGAGGTTTGCAATGTGGTCCGTTCACCAGTACATTGGTTGTTTATAGCGTACACATGTTTCTGGCTCTGAGAGGCTCTGAGATACTTCTTCCAGTGGGGCTGTTGCGTTTCCTAGCGCTTCTTCGAATTTTTGGCGGTCTAGCCGCTTGATGTCCCATCTCAATGATGGTTTGCTTGGGATGTTAGTCGTTCTTCTGTTCTCTTGAATTTCAAATGTGATGTATTGATGATCACTGTCTCAGTAATCCTCACTTACTTTCCAATCAATTATTTTATGGGTCCTGTACGAGAGTTACGTCCGGAATGGATTCTCCGTATCCTGGCCTTCTGTAGGTCTTTAAGGTACCCACGTTTGCCACAGTCAGTCCAGTCCTGGCAGCCATTTCTAGTGTTTGCCTTCCTCTTTTGTTCGTTTCGGGGATTCCCCATTCAACAGCTCGTGCATTGAAGTCTCCTGCGACAATGACCTGTCCATGTAGGGTCCGCATGACGTCTTCTAGGTGTTCGAATGCTTGCTGATAGCCTTGTACGTTTAGGTTTGGGGAAATGTATACACTTACAAATGTTATATTTCCTACTTTGACTAGTACAAAATCGTCGTATGCTGCGCTAGCCTTCCTGTGGTTTAGTTGGTTTGCGTGAATCCAGATCGCAGAGGTACCTTTTTTGTTGGTAAACCACTGCGAGGACTTCGGTGTCCTATACTGTTCGCTCAGTATTGCGATTTCAGCCCCTGCTTCCTTTATTATTTGAGGTAGAAACAGTTGACCAGTCTTGCTATGGTTCAGATTCCCTTGTAGAGCCTTCGTCAGCTTAATATTTCGCATGTTAGATGTACCTACCTTGTATTAATTTTAAAAATAAGAATTCACCGAAATAAAAAAAATTTCAATTGAAATAACCAAGAAAAAACCGCTGTCAAGTCATTGGCAGTTAGCTTCCTCCTAACTAATTGATTGTTCCATTATTATCTTGTTTGTATTATTAATTTATTTTCATATGTCCATTTTAGGATTTATTAAACAGTTAACAAAATTTAAATATAAATTTTGTTGTTGAAATATTTAAAGTCCTAAAAAACAGAAGAATATAAGAACAAAACAAGCTTGAATAGCCAAAGAAAAGTAATTCTTCATATTTTATTTGAACTATATTACTAAAACTAATGTAAAATAAAGGTGATTTTAACCAGGTATTACCTTTTCACCCTATTTTCGTTTTGAAAAAAATTAAATAAAAATTTCAAGTAAATTGAATTTTCTCTAACTATTATTAGTCTTAGAAAAGTAATTTTTTGTATTTTATTTACACTATATTGCTAAAACTAATGTAAAAAGTCATAATAAAATAATAATAATAAAAATATGACAGTACTATCTTATATATATAAAAGCGACACCATACTTAACTTAAAATCGTTATAGAACAAAAACTAGTAGATGAACTTCAAAAATTTTTTTTAATTTTGAAAGTTTAGTTAAAGACGAAAAGAATAAGTGGTCGATCTGTTTCCAGAGAAATCGAAAGCGCGAAAAAAGAAAAGACTTGAATTGTTTTACAAATTTATTTTTAGGTCTTCATTCCGTTAATGTCAAAGTACATCTGCTCGTTTTTTTCTTTACTGCCTAAGAACTTTGATAAACAAAAAATTGAAAAATTCTTCTCCATAGCGACGGTCGCCTTTAACGTCATCCGTCCGCGAGAGAGCCTCTTCGCACCTCTCACCCCGTGTCTCCTATATATATTTTTTTTACAAAAAGGAGAATTTGCATCCACGGACCTTCCTCTTCGAAGGCCTTCAAGCGAGTAGGTGTTTGTAGAAATTGTCTTCGCGCGCACGCGGAAGCATGTGAATTCAGGCCCTGCCCTGACTGTGACAGATTTTACAATTCCTTACCTCACAATCCGAATTCTAGACAGGCAGTAAAATCCACAGAAGCGAAAAACGAACCGGATCCAAGTGCGGAAAAGAATGGAACGAAAAAGTCAGCGGCGCGAACAGAATTACTAGTCCTGAAATCTTTAACTCCGAGAATTCAAACGCAGCTCATGATGAGTGCGAACAGTGCGCGTGAAAAACGGAGACGGCGAATTCACTTGGGGGCGCGCTTTATTAGACACATGCGCTACGGCGCACTTCGTAACGGAGAGTTTCACACGAAAATTGAATTTAGCCGTGCAACCGTGCGCTATACCCATCGGAGCCATTACGGGGCTACACGCGCCGGGTCGGCACTCAATGAGAGCAACGTCTCGCACTAAACTAACACACTGAACGATGTTATCGATGTTATCGACGTTTAAAGGATTAAGTTTAATTGCGAAAAATTTTTCTACCGTATGAAGTATGCACATACAGTAGTATATATTATAAAAAGTTTTCACGACTAAAAAATTAGACTACTACATGTGCATTGACCCGCCGGCTCAGGGGCATCTAGTTTTGCTCGGTCTTTGATGTCGATTATGACGTCATGCTTCGTGAAGAAGCTGATCATGGACAGGTTACCGAAGTGAGCCGACACGTGGATCAGCCGGTAATCCATCTCCGTTTCCCTCTCCATGTTAGCGCCGGTTTTTACCAGGATCGTAGCCACCCTGATGAAATCTTCCTGGGCGCAGAGATGCAGCACCGTCAGACCGTTTTGGAAAAGGACTGTATGGCTTACTTTCGAGGATTTCAGTTCGTCGAAATTGAATTTTGATTTTTCATGATTTTAATGACAATGCACTTTAAGCTGCTAAATAAAGTTAAACAAGAACATTTAAAAAGTTTATGTAAACTATATAGTTTATTGTTTAAATTAAATTAAAATTCTTTAAAGGCTAATTAACTACTATTAACCTCGTTAGCTGCATCAAAGCAATACAATAGTGGCTGCATTAAATGCTGCACCAAGCCCGCACTAGTACTGCATTTACAAAATCACTTTGGGGAAGTACGGTTAGTACGGGATAGTGTCCAGAGCGGCACTACCACTGCACTATTTTCGCGTATCAATGCGGCACCTCTGCCAGATCGATGCTGCATTGACATAAAATATTTTTACACGGGAAATTTTTAAACAGCGAAGAAGAATAAAAATAACCTTTAATTTTCTATACAGAAGACACCTATTGATCAGAAAACTTTTCGAAGACGGGCAATTATCTGTTTTTATAATTGAGAGAGTAAAACTCGATTTTGCGCACTCTTTTTAGTATGTAAAGTACACGTTTTTTCACGGTGTAAAGTAATGTACTATTCTAAAGTGCAATATTTTATATAGATATTTGCTAACAGGAGATTACCATATTAGGAAAAACTAGATTGACACAGTCCATCGAAAATATATTTGTTTTTGTAATAATACTTGACTTTCTGATGATCATTATTTTCATTTGTTTGATTCGTATTTAATGGTCAATATTAAATTTCAAAAGTACAATTTTTTAAAGAAAATTTAAATTTTGTTTCGTTGTAAGAAGTTTATACTTGTCTACAAAATCTACTATAAAAAAGATTGTTTTTCTTTGAAGTTCAATTGTTGTTTTATACACATAGATGATTAACCAACGAGAAATCACCATTTTAGAAAAAACTAGATTAACAAAATTCATAAAAAATATATTTGATTTTGTTAGAAATTGTTAAAGAGACTTCTCATGAAAGAGATTGGTAAACTCTTACTTGCCTAAAAACATACTTTTGTCAAAAAGTAATTTTTTTTAAATATTCGCAGAATCTATATTAAAAATTTAATTTTAAATAAACTGGTAAATTTAAAAGATCTTATTAGCCAAAATTAAAAGTAGTCATACTAAAGGTACACAAGTAAATAACAATATAATATAGCTTGTTTAGATTAATTATCGATAAATTATTAATTTTAATTATTTAAAACTATTTATCAGTCAGCAGTTTAAAAAAATTATTTTCTTATAGAAAATAAACGTTTATTTGATAGAAAACTGATAGCTGGAATGAAAGAAATTTAAAAAAAACTGTAGGTAAGACACTACTCTTATTTTTAAGAATTGAAGAGAAATAATTCTTCAAATATGAATTCTTTAGAACAGTTATTAGTGAACAAAACCAATTGGGATAAACATTGGATTCTGTCAGTTCCACACCGCTGAGTTTATTGTTTAATTAATACTAAAGAAGTAATTCGATACTATATATTATTGCCTAAAGCATAGACGCAAGTAATGAAATACTAAAAGCCCGCAAGGCTTAAATCACTTTTACAAAAGCCGAACTTATATCCTGCGGTCAATTTTTTCTTTCTGGATTCGCTTGAGTAGATAATTACTTGCTACTGTCAAGTAGTTAATTTCTTGACTAATAAAATTTTAATATTTTGATGAGCAGTAAAGGAATAAGTACAGATCTATAAATGCCTTAATTAAGCGTTAGTTGTCCAATAGATTGGCACGTTTATGAACGTCTTGATTATTTTTATTATGTTTTAAATATAAACAAAGCTGTAAATATCTAATATTTAAACATTTTTTGCAAATTATTAACATTTTTTAATATAATAAATCACTTTCTTTCATAAAATTATCATTTCAAGTAGTCCGAAAAATAAAAAAATTTTTCGCGATGTTAAACTGAAATATTTTAGAAATTGGCCATTCGTTATTCCGCTTCCACCAGTAAATAAACTATGGGATTCAATTAAAAAAAAATTGCTTCGTTATTTATAGGACATTAATATTTCATGAACGTAAATAACATCGAAACCCGACCGTACGAATCTTCGAAATTTTCTAAAAAAAAATAAAAAAACAATGGCTCCGAAATGAAATCAAACAATCGGCACATGCAAATAAGAGGCGGAAGCATCTCGCCGTCAGAAGCGGCTGCGTAACTCGGCGGCTCCTGCATTATGAAATGTCGCAGGCAGACAACAGCAGCAGCAGCAGCAGCAGTCGCAGCAGCGGCAAAGCACGGAAAGGATTACGGCTTCGGCGGGTGTCATATATCTTTGAGGCAGTAGCCCGCAGTTATCTCGCCGGCGATAAAAATGCAGTGATCGATGCCAGGGGGCGTGTGCAGGATAAGTGGGGTCCTTCGCTGCCGCTCCGTGCACTTGCCGCTACACCGTTGGCCACTAGACGACCGCCTAGGTATATAACCGAGCTTTTCGCGAGGATTAGAGAGTCTCTGCTCGGCAATTGCGGAGATAACGCTGACGTCTTACTCGGCGACATGGCGTTCTTGGTAGGGATTTTAACTTTTTGCCGAGCCGGTTTAACGAAATTTAATAATGCGCAGACGGTTTCGGAATTTGATAAAAAAAAAAAAAAAAACATAAAACTTATTTTTTAAAACTTCCAATTTATCTGATTTAACATTGCTTTAAAAAAAAAATTAGATTCCTTATTTACTCGTTTTATCTTTTTATTGTTAGATTCTTAACTTTTTGTGCACTTTATCATTAAAACCATCAGTAAACAAAAACTTGTTAACCATCCCAATCTTTCCTCAGAGAACAATAGCACTCTTCGCGGCGCTACTGGTGTCATCCAGTGCTCTCGTGGTGAAGCCCGGGCCACTGGCCCCAGTGGTGGTCGCCCAAGGCCCGCTCGGATCCCTCGGTCCCCTGCCAGCCGGGTCGGCCATCGTGAAACCGGTGGAGCATCCCGGCGACGACGCGAATCCCCAGTATAGCTACGTCTACGACGTCCAGGACGCGGTGACCGGCGACTCGAAAAGCCAGCACGAGACGCGCGACGGCGACGTCGTGCGCGGCGGTTACACCTTCATCGAGTCCGACGGTAGTCGGCGCATCGTGGATTACGTGGCGGATTCCATTCACGGATTCAATGCTGTGGTGAGGAAGGAACCGGGGGTCGCGCCGCCTACGGGACCTGTTGGGCCAGTAGGACCGAAGGTGCCGGTAGTGCCCGTGCCTTTGCCCGGGCATTTACCTTACGATAATCTGAGACCGATTCCAGGTAAGAGCCTTATTAATGAGTCGTTTTTTTAATGAGTTTTGATAATGTAAAAGTATCTTGATTGCGCTCATTTTTGTGTCTTTTAACAGCAAAATAATTTCAAACTTATGTTTTGAAGTGCAACAAAATATTTATTTGTTAAACAAGTTGCAGATTTATCAGATTATAGTAGAGGATTTATTGATTTTGTTTAAACGAGTTTCAAAAAATTCTATAAACAGTGCTAAACGATAAAGCATTTTCATTTAAAAAAATACAACATTAAAATAAATAATAGACAGTCTTGTCAGTTTAAAGTGAATAAAATAAAAGAATATAGCCTTGCAAGGTCATTCTTGATCTTACGCAATGCAAGTTAAGACAATAAATGAATACCTTTTGCTGTTCAACCTTTCTTCTTTCCAAAACAGTAATTTTGTAATGTGAATAAGCTAATAATATAACAAGTCCAGTTTAATGCAAAAAAATCAGCTAAAATTCCGTTGTCGATTGTTTCAGCAGCTCCAGTAGTTCCTGCCCCAGCAAGCACCTTCGTGTCGGTTTCACGGCAACCCCCTGTTCCTGTGGGTCGTCAATTTTTCTTTAACCATCTGGGCTACCCAGCGGAACTTCCCTTCTTACCTCAGCGCCTAGACAACGTCATTGGACCTGCGCCTTATCAGCCTTTTGTCGCTCCGCAAAAACACTTGCCAATCGGTCGCTATGGTTACGCGCTTACTAATGCACCCTTCGGTTATACTTATCAGCACTAATTGCAGCTGACTATTTGAGAGGGATCGAAAGGACGAGAAAGAGCTTAAAATTTTTTTTTTCTTTTAATGTTTTGCGAAATTTGTAAGTCGCATTAAATAATATTAGATACTTTATAAAAATTGATGTTAATTGATCTTGTTACACTTAAAAATGAGATTAAGATTTTTTTTAACTAAGTCGTCAGATATTGAAGATTTTAAATGAAATTAATTATGGTTTAATGTAACAAACGTAGTTCACACAGAATGTGTCAAGTCCCTCTAGAAGAAAAAAATTTAACGGTTCACAAATTCCTTGCTTTTTAGCTCGTAATTCAAATTTTGGATGATTTGAAATTATGTTCATCAAAAAAAGTTAAACCTTATTACTGGTTATAAAAGTATTAATATCCTGAAAAAGTATAACAAGTCAAAATAGAATTATGAGTATTGCTTTATTATATTTCTTATTTTTATATTACTCAACAAATTGGGCTTTGTGATTAAAGAAAAGGGGAATGTACGCTTAAATATATTTTAAATGGCTTATCGATTACCTTTGAGATTAAATACTTTTGATTTCTTGGGATATTCATTCAGTATTATTAAAATATTGACGCGAGCTTTAAATTTTATATTATATTAATGTTTAATAGAAATGTAATGTATGTATCACCTGTAAAATGGGTTCAATAAAAATAAATTTTTTCAAAATGAACTAATAAGATATTCATTTGAAATTGTATTTTAATATTCACCATCTCGAACTCGACTTTATTACAGTTTCATTACAAAATTATTTCGTTATAAAACTGCTATATTTACCTAAAGAAACCAAATTTTGGTCCACCAACATATTCGTTCTCCTTAACGAATCAAATTCGAATGCGGGCGAAAGTACCTGAGCTCTGCAGCTTTATATCATCCGCTGGAGAAAAGAGGCAACCCGTTCCTCGAAAGTACGAAAATTTTGAAGGACAAAGAAGAAAAAGTAAATTAGAGCACCAACAAGACTCGAATTTGTTGAGACCTTCATGGAGATCACATGCTTGTGGTAACCGGTTGAAGTACACGATTTCTGAATGAAGGGATTTCGAGGATATTTTTTTTTAGTGGATTGTAAGGTCCACCAGTGTCATTACATCATTGGCCATCAATGATTTAATTAACTCAATACATTCAACTGATTTTCCGAACGTGCAATATTGCATGATCTTAATAGTACTTTCAATCAGATGTAATTAGAGCGATCTTGATAAAACATTCAAATTAATAAAAAATCCATTTTTGTAATTAAAATATTTTCTTTTAGAATTTGTTCGATTTTGTTTAAATTATTAAATTATTAACATTAAAGGTTTGTTTTTATTTTACAGATATTGAACTTGATTATATAAAACCATTGAATCAAATTTTATTATAAAAATACTTATTTTCTAATCGTATTCCTTAGTTTCTCTTTTTGAAATACGTTGAATATTTACTAGAGAAAGTATAAAGACAGATTTTATTTATAGAATTAATATAATATTAACTGTTTAGATGTTTATTATAAATTATTATTGTAAAGTTACAAATTGCAATTTTGAGAACTTCAATTAATCTGGTTTAGAGTTTAATTTGGCGAACAGACAAAATCAATATAACTTTTTTCCTGTATAATAAGTAGGTTACTGTGAAAGTTCGAAATTACTCACAGTTAATTAATTATTCAATTATTACTTTTCTTATAATTTTACACGAAAAGTACTAAATATATTATTATTTATAAAAAAATACTTTATTTTATTTTATTGGTAGCTTAAATTGTATAAAAACTTACACTTTTGATAATGAACTATAGGCACTCACATTTTATTGCAAATAATGAAAGTTAATAAAATACGTTGTTTCTCGAATACAATTGATATCCAGGAGGTGGATCAATTTTCGCAGGTAATTTCACGTAACCCGATGGAAGGTCATTCTTTAGTTTTTCCAGTACTTCTTCTGAGGGAAAAGCCAATGGAACACTGTCACGAAAATATTCAGGCACATGCTGCTGTAAATCAGGATTGGCACTGGGATTGATAATTTCTGACAGAGTAGCAGATAATTGTTCTTCATTTTTGGTAATGATTGGTGTTGCTAGAGCACTATTTTCATGGAATTGTTGTTGTTCGAATTTGAAATCTGGCGTTTGATGGAATACATGCGAATACGCTGCTTCGGTAGCCGTCGTCGTGCCCACATACAAAGCATACGTGAAAAACAAAATCGTGTTCATTTTGGCCTGTTTATAAAATAATTCATTAATAAAATAAAATATAAATAATGTCTGATAATCTATCTTAAAAAAAAGTATTACTTTATTTTACTTAATAAATCATCTATGAATTTTTGAATTATTAATTTACAAATTTATTTTGAACTGACTTACAAATTTTGAATAATTGCAATTGTCTATTTTCAATTATTATAAGAAATAAAAGGATAAATTTATAAAAATTAAAATTCTTACCGGAGACATGATGCTGCTTTCGCATGAATTTCGAGACTGATTTTAAAACGCTGAAATCGATGAAAAATATAGGCTAACTCTCACCACTCCAACATGGATCATCAAAATCTTCTTCGGTTCTGACCTACTATATGAATCTTTCTCTTGTGAGTATCCAAAAGAGGGGGGAAAAAAACTATCAAAGAGAGTGTCCGGCTTGCGAATTGTAAATTTTTGTGCAATTACAGGAAACTATTATTTCCAACATAAAAAGACATATGTGAGCGCACTTATTATAAGGGGTTCGTCAGTCTTTATCGAAAAATCTAGAAAAAATTAGTGTACATACAAATTCCAATCAGTTAACTTAATTTTTTTAAATTCGCTAGAGCAGAACTGTGTTTCGTGGCATGTAGATGTATTTAAAAATTTAAATTAATTTATGATTTTAAATTAAAAATTTTAATTAATATTTATGATTTTAAATGAAAAATTTAATCCCTAATTGTTTAAACTATTATTGATTTTGTCTCATCTAACAATCATTTCAACGGAGCAACATAGCTGATTTTATAATTACCTTTTGGCGGACACTATTAGAGTCTAAGTGTCCAGTTCTCAAGAACAACAAGGTATCTTTTTCGATTGAGCTCATTTATTTTTTGCATAATCAAATATCACTTCGACGGTATTCGATTTGTATTTTAAAATTTACATTAAATTACTCTCGACCTTGCTACGTCAAACCATTGATCAACAGATTCGAAAAACAAAATAAAAGTTTAAATTCATTACAAATGATATGTGTGTTTATACGAATGTGAACAAATTAGAATCACATCTATAAATAAAATATTACTATTGAAGTACTTTTGACTCCCAAGGAAGCTTTATGATAGTAATTTTTGGAGTTGTTCGAAAAACCTGTTATAATTGTATTTTAAGGTGTCAGGAACAAGAATAAATAGTTTTTGAAAAATGTCTATATGGATGTATGTGTGTATCTGTATGTATACGCCTGGATCTCAGTTTCTACTGAACAAATTTTCATTGTTCACGGCTCATTTTTTTTGTATTTTACTTGTGATAGCGGCAAAAAAATTTGTTTTTGTTTAGCTTATTTCTTTTTCTTTTATTGCAAATTTTCGATTATTGATAAATTTAATTTAATTTTTTTTAATGATAGGATAGAGATATTTGAATCGAACAAAGACCATTTTAAAGAGCATAAAAATACCTATAATTTCAGAGAAAAAAGTTATATCCTAGCTCTTATGATTCTTTTGTGTTTAATAAAAACGTGTTTTTTTTAAAAAGCTTATAATTCTTAAATTAAATTATCAACTACTCTGAAAAAATTTTTGGTAATTAAGAATATATGTATCTACAATCTGTAAAAATTTCAAGCCATTTTGTCAATCAGTTTTTGAATAAAAAGCTGAAAACCGAAAAAAATGAGTTTTCTAGGTCGAACGATTACGGAAGTAAAAAGACTTTA
>JAWWML010032516.1:0-11898 GCA_035047165.1 Ormyrus rosae
GACGGCAGACGTATAATATAAGAAATTTAAAGTTTTCTAATTGATAGCGATCCACCAGAAACTCCAAAAACAGAGACGTTATAGCTAAAGTTATATACTTTAAAAAAATGTAAAAATTAATATGCATTGACGTGCAAAATGATTAGTTATAGCTCGTTCAAAATTATTCTCGTTATTTTTACCCGCGTTTGTATATCTATATATACTGCTATAGCGAGTCGTTTGTTTAGTTAAGACAGCGTTGTATATCTATATATACAAATCTTCTATATCTGCCCGTTACAACTACCTTAATTTCATTACTTTTTTAAGACGATTCAAATACATTATGCAACAAGAGGCAAAAGTAGAAGATTTTTTCCGCGGGTGAGTTTACTGCCCGAACGAAAAATATTCTCGTAAAGGCAGTATAATCACCCAAGGAAAAAATCTACTTTTGCCTCGTGTTGCATATAGTATTTTATTCCACTCTCACGCCACTTTTTGGTCCCGAAGTGCGAGATCGAAACAACTTCGCATTCTGTTAGATATTTTTTTTTAAATTTTTTGAAATTGAAAAATTTTTACCTTTTTCCTGCTAATTTTACATTTTTCCCGCTAATTTTTCATGTTTTCCGCTAATTTTTCATTTTTCTCGCTAATTTTACTTTTTTCCCGCAAAATTAGTTTGCATTTACAGTACCCTCGTAAGTGAAAAATGCTATTTGTTTTTCACGTGAGACTGAATCTAATGTGCACAAATGTTTCATTGATAAAATTTATTATTAAAAAAAAAGTAGAATTAAAAATACTTGTTAAAAATACTTTATAATGTTCTTTTATTAGAATTCTTTTATTAGATCAATTTCAATCCATAAATTGAGTTTTCATTCTTACTTATCCTATGATAGGAATTTTATCCACAATCTCGTTGCCAACGTTTTTAATTTTGTTAAAGGGGTTCCTGAAACATAAATGATGAAAATTTTAATTTAAGAATTTATACATAAATTGAGTAAAATAAGTATATTCATTATTAGATGTTAAACGTACAAATTCGAAAGTTTATGTATGATATCACTAACGCATCCTGTATGAACAGGCAATATAGCAAGACTTGCTGTACTGGCTAGATCAGCTGTTATGCTTACTGGATTTTCTCCAACAGTAAGATCATTGCTAAATTCTAAATATCGACTAGGGGAACCCACATCTGGCCATGTTATTCCTTGTAATAAGGATTCTTTCTTACCATTAGGGGTAGGATTGCTGTAATGTAGATTGTGTAAAAACATCGTTAACAATATAAATCTTTAAATATTAAAAAATAACAAAATTGCACCTATATTTTGCAAAATTCGTCCACAATCGAGTCATCCTTCTCCTGGTTATATAGGTAAGATCTTTCGGATTTAACGGGAGATCAGCTACTGTCATGTGAAAAATATAGGCAAAATCATCACCATGTGCAGCTCCTACAATTCAAAATAAAATTCGATTTATTTTATATTAATTGAAGATTATACACCGCTAATTGGTTAGTGAAAGAATATTACCATTAAAATCAATGTTATAAAGTACTTTATGCAAGGACTGTGATGTACTATACGAAAATCGATAATAGTAAACTGGATGACCACTATGGGCGTGCAGTAACTTCTGTTTCAAATCTATTCCTGGTACAAATAAAAGATCGGATGTTTCCTGTTTGAAAAAAAATAATGTCACACATTTTATTTTCAAAAAGGAGTTCTTAAAAATTTGATATGCTTTTTAAAAACGTTTAGATTGTTTAATATACTTACGTTAATTAATCCTTTGACAACAGACAGTGAAAGTTTATCGACTCCATCAGCTACAGTTGACAGTACTGTACTTGTTATCGGTAAAGATAATGACGATTTTTTAGGTAAAAGTTTCAGATAATTGGTGGCAACAGTGACCATATCCACGATTTTCTCAGCAGCTAAATAAACGATGTCTTCGTTAATAATTTTAAATTTGTATGTTTGCCATTATGTATGTAATTGATATATAAAATTATCATCACTAACATTTATGAATAAAACTAAATGAACTAAAAGTTTTCAATTGAAAATTTGTTAAAATATCTCGCTTATCATCTTGCAGTGCAAAAGTTTAATACAATTACTCACATCCAGCAAAGCGTAAAGTTTCTTCAGATGTAAATCCTGTTAAGTGGGGTACTTTATTAAAGTTACCAGAGACGTATTTCCAAAAAGGACATACCGTCAAAAATTTTTCTTGATCTACGGCTACTTTAGCATCTTCAATGCTTGGCTTAAATGGTGGATCAATCTGTAAATTTAATGAGAAGTCAGCAGGTTTAATATTAATCCAATAAACAAACATCGAATGATTGTCTTTTCTCATTTGATATTACCCCTCCCATTTCTTCTGTTTTTTCCATGATTTCAAGAGCAGAGGCATTGTACAGAAACTGCAACAGTTTATTTACGCTTGTTGTTTTTTTGCCTAATTTTTCTCCAAGCGTGAAAGCTCTTTCTTTTGCTTCACCAGGTTTGTGAAATCCCCAAGGAACTAAAGGAGAAGCACTCATAGCTATCGAACGATGAAATAACCCTGGTTAAAAAAAAATTATAATTATGATTAAGGTTAAGGATGTCAGATTTATAAGTAGCAACAAGAATACCTTTAGACATTTCTGATAATCCATGCAAATCAACGGCGACTCCACCAGCACTTTGACCAAAAATTGTGACATCATTAGGATTACCTCCAAATTTAGCTATATTTTTCTGTACCCAACGTAAAACTAAATTTTGATCTTTGAGTGCAGCATTTCCAGTAGCGTTTTCATGATTTACATTTAAGAAACCTAAACAATACAATCTAAATTTTCAGAATAAATAACAACGCGAATAATTTTAAAATGCTTATACGGAGAAAATTCGTACCGAAAGGTCCAAGACGATAATTAAATGTGACAAGCACAACACCTTCTTCAATAATAAAGTCAGGTCCATACAAAGAACTGTTCGAATATCCTGATTTAAATGAACCTCCGTAAATCCATACCATTACTGGCAATAAGTTATCGCCATTGTTTTGAAAATCAACCTGTCATATCATAAGTTCATAATAATAAACTGGTGATCTAAAGTTTTTGTAAATATTTTACGGAAATTCTTCTAACAAAAATCTTAACAACAGTGAATTAATTTTGTTACATACAAAAACTTGTTAGGGGCAGATCAAGTTTTATTCATTTTTTTGCATTATTTTCACAATTGCTGTAACTTGCGAGAAATTACTTTTATTATAAGCTCGAGAAATCTAGGAAATAAATAATTAATATTAAATGATTAGTCTTAATAATATTAAGACTTTGTCATCGATATAGAAAATATTTTAAGTCTTTTTATAATATTTATTGAGCACGTGACTATCAGTTTTGTCATAGCGTTATTTTGAACTATTACGGTCGATTCTTAATCTGTAAAAATACTAACAAGTTTGAATAAAATTAACTCATATTTAATTCATCACACCTAAATATTTTACACATTTGAATGAATAAAAACTATAAACAGTGTTCAAGACGGCAATAGTAAGAAAAAATACGTATAAAATTGCTGGAATACCTTTGGACTATAAACGTTTAAATAAAGGCAATCTTCTGAGCCTGTATAATTGGTTTCATAGACAAAATCTTTCTGAATGCAATTAGCTCCTTCAATGGTAGTCTGTAATACATTTGTCCATGATTCTATTTCGATCGGAGGCTAAAATTTTAAAACAATTCAAATTTATTTATGTTTATTTTAAAGTATTTTAAATTTGTTCAAAAAAATACGTCAAATTATTTTAGAAAATTTATAATTGTTAGTTATGGGTTCTATTATTACTTAAGTAGTATTAATTAAAACAATCAGACCCACGAAACAAACAATGCTCTCAGCCAATCTGTCCATTACCATTTCAAAAATAAAACAAACCTTAAATCTCAAATATCCCAAAGGAGGTTTAGCATATGGAATACCCTTGAATGAAGAATATTGAACTGATTCGACTACTGTTTTTAAAATTTCTCCTTGTATTGGACCTTTCGTAGTTTGGACTATAGGTGTTAATTTTGATTCAAGACTACTGCAGATTCCCAGGAAAAATAGGATAACAATATTTTTTCCAATCATAATGAATCAATTATTTATATTTTATATTCCACCTGCAACATATGTATTATTATTTTTCAAAGTATTTTTAAAATAAGACCTCGATCTTTCTCACTTATTCTAAAACACTTATATTAAAAATTCGCATTCAGAATTTTCGTTATTATTTAAAATTTTACGATCTTCGCGTTATCGAAATTATCGAATAACAACTTTGAAAATTGAATTGTACTGTTTATTCTTATCATTGTTTGGTTTGAACACTTCCTCGTATTATTAGCAAATATTTGTATAAGCAGTAAAACGATCCAACTCAATAGACGTAAAAATTTTCTAAACATTATAAGCTAAATGTACAAATCTCTGAAAGTATCAAAAGTTATTCTAATATACGACCTATCCGATAACTGAACGTTTTAATTCATTGGAAGCGTACTGATGAGTTTATTCACTTACCAGAACAGGCGCAATTCTTAAAATGTACAGTTATTGGTACATTTATCTTTGTTAATCTGTGACAAGTTAATGAATTTAAAACCATGCCTGAATAAAAAAAGAGAAGTAAAAAAGTCAAATACTATAAAGTAATTACAAATTTTATTGGTGGAAAATTTAAATTTAAATAATGCAAAAACACATTTTCTCCGTGTATTATTTGAAAAGTAAAGCAATCGTATTACATTAAATAATGTGCATAAAATTATTTTTAAGATAAGGACTAAGAGAATGTACCGTAAAGGACCGTTTCTGATCTCTTTTATAAATCATAGTACGTAATTTATTAAATAAATATTTTTTATATGGAAATGTGTAGACAGAAATTGCTCCTAACTATAAAGAATCCTTGATAACATACGTACACATAGAAATTTGAAAAACTGATTTTCCAATCTCAGTCTGTGAAAAAAATACGACGAAAAAAATAATAGTAAAAATTTATAATGTTTAACTTTTTCACTAGTATTATACTATAAATAATACGCGAAGTTCATATTTTTGTTTGATTAATTAAAAATAAATCATTAGCACTTCGGAGGAATCGAATTTGTTACAATAAACTTTTTCACGTTAAAATTTTTTTGATCAGATGTTTCACATTAAAAATTATATTTTTATATCCATATGCTTATTAAATTGTAATTAAATTATAATTTTTTTTATCTTACATTTAATTTTTGCTTAAATTGTAAAAACATAATTTAAAAACGGCACTTCTTGATATAAAACTATATAAACTTTAGAATCAGAAAAAAGACTCGCGATTATTTATACTACCGCAGTCTGACAGTCAATGTAGTGACGATGTATCTTGTTAAGTGGTATATCCCAAAATGTGAGTAGAGGGAGAAACGACATTCACAAACACGTTATCAGTATTTCAAAACAGTTAATGTTAATGTGAAGCTGAAGGTCGTTAGGTTTTAACTTAGCCGATAAATTCAGGACACCCGACTAATTAAATAAAGATCAAATTTCAAAAAGAATTAGGATATAATAAACATTTTAACCTTTAATTTCGATTTTTAATTATATTTTTTAGCTCAATTTCTTAGTTCTCTATATAATTATTATATATGTCTGTATTATAAAATTACATGTTCCCATAAAATACAAAAGTATTTAAAAAATTAATTGTTTTTTCTAATTCTAATTATTAATAAATTTGATATTAACAATTAATTATTTTTTTCCACAAAAATTTAACAATTATTTGAAATTTCAGTCCAATAAATTTACATCGAGTAATTTATGTTTATACTTTCAAATCCAAAAAAATATCATTGAGTACAAATAAATAGTAATAATTTTATTTAAAAATAAATATTAAATATTACATGAATTAATGAACACATCCTCTACGAAAATATAAAGAAGCTTGCAATATATCTTATGTTGTATCAGTTCTTAAATAATTCTTTATTTAGAATCGCTATCCTATGTTTTTGAGAAATGAAGTAATTGGCCTCGTAAATCTGAAATCAGTTTCATAATTAGGACAAAGATACGGGGCAATCATTCTTAAAATTTGATGCTGCATCACTTACAAATTAGCAATGGCAGATAATGGATTAGTAGTACACCCTGTTTGCCAAGGCAGAATTGCTCCATTAACAAGTTCGTAAAACTGAACTTTTGTATTTGCTGGTCTCTGTCCTACGGAAAGCCCTTCGCCAATATCTAAGTGAATACCAGATCGACCAGATTCTGGCCATTTTATGCCTTGGAGCAAGTTGTCTTCTTCGTTTTCCGGGGTTGGATTGCTGTGATTTGAGATAAAAAGCTAATATACCTATTTACGAAAAATAACTAGCTCTTAAAACTTAACCATAAAACAATTGAATAATCCATTTTTAAATATTTGAATTTGAACGCCGTGAATTCACCAAGTTGATAAGCATATTGAGTCAGCGAACTTTACAAAAACTCATCTAAACGAGATTTCTAATGAATCAATTAAAAACTATATCGCACTCATACACTCGCAATTAAGATTTATTATTTCGAGATTTTCATAGTATTGTGGAACTCTTTATTCATGAACTTTTAAAGGTTGGGATTTCCAATCATTTTTTACGAATAAATCTATTGAAATAACATGTTACCTAAAATTGTAGATTTCCATCCAAATGTTAAATTTTGAAATTTCTAATAAAACATTTTGAGATCTTTTGGTCTTTAAAATTCGATATAGAAACAGTTTCCGAAATTTAGTTGACTATATAACTTAGATGCATGGCACTAATACGTACACATTAAAATTTAATTTTATACATATATGTATACATAGAATTTATGAAGATATAAAATAATTCACTCTACCTCTACGTTTAACTTTCATTTTTTTGTACATTAACTGCCTCTTTACAGTCATATAATTAAATTTTCCTAAATAACTTACCCATATTTAGCAAAATTTGTCCACAATCTCACCATTCGTTTTCTTACAGTAAATGTAGGATCATTGGCATCTAAACACAGGTTAGTAACTGTCATATGAAATAAATATCCAAAATCATCCCCATGTGCTACGCCTATAATATAAGAACGTAAAATATTAACATAAGTATTAACATAAGTAACATTTAATTATTAATATTAATATAAGCACATCAATTGAATTGACAATCAATTTATTTACCATTTTGATTAATATTATAAAGTAATTTATGGATGCACTGTTCCGTTTCATAAGACAGTTTGTAGTAATAAATTGGTTGATTATTATTTTCTTGCAGTAGTTTTTGTTTCGAGTCTATTCCTTGTATAAATAATATATTAGATGTTTCCTTAGAACAATAATACATAAATAGTAATTAAAATCTAAATAGTAATATAGATCGTTATATCATGTCAATCATATTTTTAATATTTTACAAATAATATATAAACTTACTTCTATAAGTTGTTTTATAATTGCAATTGATATACTCGTCGTGCCATCAGCAATTATGGAAATTATTGTATCCAAAAATGGTATTGATATTGGTGATAATGATGGTATAGACTTAATATAATTCATTGTAGAATTTAGCAAATCCAAAATTGAATTCATACCTTTAACATATATAGTTTTTAATACCATTTCGTTCTTAAATGACTATAGTTTTATTATTAGTTTGTAATCAATAAAATATACACACTTCCTGTAAAAAGCAGCGTTTCATCTTTTGTAAAACCAGTTATGTGAGGAACTTTCGTATAATTTCCCTTTAAATACTTATTATACGAACAATCAGTCAAAAACTTTTCTTCTCCTTCAGCTACATAAATACTTTCAATGGTTGGTTTAAAAGGTGGATCTGCCTAATATTAAATAAGTACTTGTAATAAATAATCAGGTTTTCAAAATTTCTAATCAAAAGTGTAAAAAAACTTACCGATCCTAATTCTTCACTTATTTTCATCAATTCTAAAGCTGAAGTTCTGTGAAGCAGAATTAATAATTCGTCTTTATTAGTTGTAGATACGCCTAATCTAGAGCCTAAAGCAAAAGCTTGCTTTTCCGCTTTATCTGGAGTATAAAATGACCATGGGCATAGGGGAGATGCGCTCATGGATATTGATCGATGGAATAAATCTAAATTTGAAGAAGAAAAACGTTTTAAACCAATAAATTTTATAATACTAAAATTTTTTCGGATTACCTTTCGATATTTCCGACAACGCATGTAAATCAACAGCAACACCACCAGCGCTTTGTCCGAACAACGTTACATTATCAGGATTACCTCCAAAATTACCAATATTTTCTTTAACCCAGCGTAAAACCAAATTTTGATCTTTTAAACCAGCATTTCCTGTTGCATCATTATGATTTAAAGATAAGAAACCTAAATATAATAAACCACATTTTATTTACATACATTTATTTATATATTAATGCCATTAATTTTAAGATAATTATTAATTATTATACCGAGAGGTCCTAGTCGATAATTGAAAGTTACCAAAACCACTTTTTCTTCTAAAATAAAATCTGGTCCATATAATGAACTATTTCCATAACCTGCTTTGAATGTTCCTCCATGAATCCACACCATAACTGGTTTTAAATCATTTTCAATATTTTTAAACTGCACCTAAAGAAATAATTTGATTCTATTTTATTAAGTGTAGAGACATTATAATATTTTTTTGACTAATATTATTTATTTTTTAGTCTTTAATATTTTTTTATTTTTTCGTGTATTAAATATGTGTTTGTTGTATTAAGAAATTTCTTCATTTATTAAGAAATGCTTTTATTTTAGAAAAGTTCTGTTATTTGAAAATAAACTAGATTTACTTAATATAAATTTTTTTAAAATAAATTATGATAGTGATTTATGGAAAAATATTTATTTACATGTGGTGTGTAGACGTTCAAATATAAACAATCCTCAGATCCAGTAAAATTATGGTAAACAAAATCTTTTTGGATACAATTCGCTCCTTCGGCCGTAGCTTGTAAAGTACTAGACCATTTGCTTTTTTCCACTGGTGGCTAAAAAATATTTTTAATGTAATCTATGAGATGTAATAATGAATAGTAATAATAATCATATCATATTGTTTTAATTTATAGCAAGCAGAATTGAATCATTAATAATATTATAACTCCCTTTGTACAGTTTCAATACTATATTTTAATGATTATCGGAATATTTAAGTGCATCAGCATTTTTAAAAGTAAGTATTATTTTAGAATCTAATGGGTAATGCAAGCCATCATTTTGACATAGGAGAACTCTTAGAGGTTCTTCAACAATTTAATAAATATTAACTTGCATATAGTCAGTTGAAAGTCAAGTACTAATAAGTAAATAAAAAGTAACAAATTTTAAGAAATAAAAAAGCGTTTTGTTGGTTTTGTATTTGGAATTGAAAGTCAAAATTGATCAAAATTATTTTTAGAGTGTTTTATATATTTCGAATTATTAAGATTTTAATGATTCGTAACCCTTTGGGAAAGTTTTATCGCTCTTATCTCTTTTGCGTGCATATAGTCTACTCTCTAAGTAGTGCCGCTACTACATGCCCTTTTTTGTACTTTAATTAAATGATAAGTGATTCTATCTCATGCTGTTATTTATTTATTTTGAACGTCACAAAAAGTATTAACAGAAAATAACTCATATATTCTAAAAATTAAAAATGAAAAATTTACCTTAAATCTTAAATTTCCTGTAGGTGGTTCAGCATAAGGTATTCCTTTAAAAGATGAATACTCAACTGAATTTATAACAGTTTTTAAAATTTCACCTTGCACTGGCCCATTTCTTGTTTGTATTATGTCAGTTAATTTACAATCAATTTCAATAAATAGTTTAATAAGAAAAATTAACAGAATCATCTTGATCTACAATAAAATTGATAAAAATGTTTTAAATTCACAAAGAGAATATTTTCAAACAAAACTAAAACAGTGATTCGAAAACTATATTTGTAAAGTCTCTTGCGAGTATACCTCTATAATGAATGTTACTTTATAACTGCACTTCAGATTTAATAGTGTAGTCGAATAGAATAAAAATGTAAAAACGGAAAGTTTACACAGGTGAAGCCACCTTATTTAAAAAAAAACTAAGGAAGTTTTTTCGGAATCTTAACATTTAGTTACATAATAATTGTAAGACAATCATAATTTAAATAATTCTATCGTTTGGTCAGGTGCATGGAATAATGCAAAATCTCCTGTAATTCTTTTAATTCTGGAAATATTAAATAAAGTAACCAAGTATCTTTCCGAATTTTCATATTTCATCGACTCAAAAAAATTTTGGAAAAAATATATTGAATGAGTAAATCGAGTACTTTTATACCCTCTTTAATATATTTAAAACTAAAAAATTTTAAATATCTTTTTTATTCAACGTTTATCAAGAATCGTGCATTAATTAAAGCAGTTTCTTTAATTAAAAAACGAATGTAAAATATTGTATAGAATAAGCAGAAGTGTGAGGCAATAACATACAAAGCTACAGCCTGCTTGAAGGTAAATGCTGTATGCATATATGTATGAATTGTAGCCTATGATATTTGCAAGAAAGGGATTTAATTTTCAAAGATAGTTGCCTAGATTGTAAGATTTCATTTTTTTAAACAAATTTGTTTTTTAACTTAAAATAATAATTAATAATAATAAAATATACAATTTGAAAAATCAAAGAAATAATATAATATAATCAAAGAAAAATATATTTTTACGTTACTCACCAAAAAATATTAGTCAATCAAGACAACTTATTGCTTAATCAGCAGATCCAATTCTGTTCTTGCTAGAATGTAAAATATATGTTTAATTTTTTTTAAACTTTGATTAATTTTTTAATTAATTGTCAATTTATAACTTTAATTTTTTTGATAATTTATCAAACATTAATTTATAAGTAATTGTAAATTTTTAGTTTTTGCATTGAATCACATGTTAATATTAAGTGTTAAGTATGTGAATATTAACTAAATAAAAAATAGTTATCACTATCTCTGAAACACTTACAAGATAATCATATAAACATTTAAATGTTTTAAATGGCAAGTCATACTAGAATAAATTTAAATAAAAAACAGATTCCCATGTTAATTTGACTCTTTATGAGGTTGTTAAGATTTAACTGCTGTTAAATTATTCTCCATTTGTAGAATTTCATGGTGAAGGAGAAAACTACTATTTAGAATCTGATAGTGTTGAGAACTCTAAGAATTTTAATAAGTATATACATTTATTTAAAGCAAAGCTTGAGTAAACGTGTAATTCAAATGCCGAAATCACAGCATGAAATAATTGCACAAATTGATTTTTTTTACATAAGACGTTTAATGGTATTATTTTTTTTTACAATTTTACTTTTTAGTAATATTTAATAATATTCACTGCTCACCTTTTAATAACTATTGCATTATGCAATAATTGGTAATGCAAAGATACTCTTATATAACTATAAAAGGTAAATTTTCACATATAATACTGTTCACAAACAGAAATAGAAGTTTTCAAAACGTGGTGAGCGATGAAAAATTATATATATACATTCTGTTCTATATACCGTACTGGTTTAAGATGCCAATGAATAATTTAAAAGTCACGTTTGCAAAGTAATTTTGTTTTAAAGCTAAATAAAAATTTATTTTAAGAAAAAATTGAAAAAATAGAGAATTTTTACTATTTTTATAAACTTTCTTTATATTCTACCCAGGTAAAAAAAAATTACAAAAACAATACAAAAATTTTATAAAACCTTTTTTATACATATTGTTATCAAAAATGATTCTGTAAAAATTA
>JAWWML010032527.1:0-11897 GCA_035047165.1 Ormyrus rosae
ATAATCTTACTATAATAAATTATAATTTAACTATACTTTATAATATAGTCAGTTACTATAATTTTTTTTCGTAAGGGAATCACCATCAATTAAGATAAATTAACTTTTCACACTTCACCTGATAACCCATTTCCATTGATATGCTAATTAAAGTAATTAACTTTCAACCCTTTTTGACACCTAAAGCATGAATTGCTTATCTGATTAAGAAATTTATATAAGTCATTAACACCTGCTTATATCTAATTATCTTTTCACATCTCAGGTGTTAATTGTTTTATAACCCTATTCTCACCTAAAGTGATAATATCATCTTATCTTATCACTTTCTATTGTTTCACTAATTACTTTACTGGTTCTAATTAACTTTTCACTCTTTCTTATCTTATCTTAATTGCCTAATCGCTTATATCTTATCTTATCTACCTGCTACCTGACTCCAGACGGCAGCCCGCCGGTGATGACTCATCAGTCTCGCCAGAGTGGGCCATATACTACTGGTAATATGTGTTATTTCATTATTCAAAATAAGAATTATAATTAATGAAAGCACGATTTTCCTTCTTAATATAATAAGAATAATTTTTTTCCTTAATACAATTAAATTTTTTATTTTTTTAACTTTTGACATAACCTACTAACATGTTATAATATAATTTATGCAAGTATTTAGGGAATTTTTTCTGACAAATAATGGTAAATTAACCGGTATTTTCAAGTATCTTTCTATTATATTTTACATGAACCAAGGGAAAACTTGATTTTTCAATAAGAGAGGGTCATAGACCAACTATATTTTGAACTTACACCATTTTTTAACGAAAAGTGGCAAATCTAAAAATCGAACTGCATTCTTTCAGGCTTTATGAAAATTAACTTAATTAATTATTTTAAAGAAAAAATTCTGCCATTTTTTTTAAATTGATGATAAATTGATATATTTCAAACTTATGCGTAATAATTATACAGTTTAATCATAAAATAGACGTATTACCCTCTTTTAGAAAGATAGCAGTTTCTTAAAAGTTAAAAGTTTCTTGGATTTGCTCATATATATATAGCACTTCTTTTTGAATTTCTGTACCGTTATATAGGCTTATTATTTCAATTTAAGTTCTTGTCACCTTACAAATTTTAATGTTATACTTACATTTATCTAGAGCTAGATCTATACCTTTTCTGATACATAATTCGGTTTGTAACTTATTGACCTCGAAATCTATAATGTAATTTATTAAAAAATGCAAGAATGTAAATTTATCCGTAACGCAGTTCATAATTTTACTGAATATACTGGGTGAATCCTTCTGAATTTTGCAAATATCTGATAATTTTGTAACAATTGCTAATACCTGAGGACATATAAGATATTAAGTAGTCTAATAAAAAAGCAAGAATGGGAGGTTAATATTGTTAATTCTGGAATTTTAGGTTTTAAGTGGATATATAGTTCAACGACTGTCAGTTTGTAATCCTTTAGAGCAGATCAATATTTAATAATTTTCTTTAAAACGTAATCGTTGATAGGAATGAAAGGTAACTAATTGTATGATGCACCATATAAAAGAATTATTTCAAAAAGAATATAAGAGCAAGTGTAGAAATTAAGGAGGTTCAGTAATCCAAACTATAGAGAAAGATTTAAAATTTTTTGAATTTACGAGAATAAAATTTTTGAAAAATTTATTTAGTATTTTTAGATTAAGAAAAACTGATAAAATTTCAAAATTTGTAGAAAATTGTTCAGTTTTTCTTGATTTAAAAATATTAAATACAAAAAATTCCACTATTGCAGAGCTTTGGCCCTAAAAGACATCAAAAACAAAGATTTTAAGCCCTGTTTCATGCCCATCCATCCAATGGTTCAAACTGGAGTTGACGCTAAAGGAAAAAATTTGAGATTGAAATATCTCTGAAACAAATGGACCTACAGACTTCTGTCTGGGCTTATTTGATTCAGAATGAGCTATATTTTTATTATATAGGTAATATAAACTATTATTAATTTAAATTTCTGTTTTACAGGTCATTTAAAATCATGTCAACGATGGGTATATAACCCTCTTAAGGTTATATTTTTTAGCACTGTTCTCAATAAATATTATTGTTGTATATCAACTTCTCCTCTATTCTCTAGCTTCCACCTTGTAACGGTTTATTTTGAATTGTCACAATTTATATAATTATAAGGCTAAAAAGCCAGTTATGAGCAGCCTGGGTGAAACCCAGGAACAGAGGCTCAGGCGGGCAGGCTATATGAATAGCCTTGTCCATAGAAATCCTACAAGCGATAAGGAAAGTGCAGTTGAAGAAGGCTCTGCACAGCCGTACAGAATTAGAAAAGTTTACACTTTCACAAGCTAGTACGCGTAGGCACTTGTATGTCTTCACATAGCGGAAATCTATTACAATAAGACCTAAGACACATAAGCTACACTACACTAAACATTGGCGATGGTCCCTGTGCTAGACCTCTGTGCTCTCCCAGCAAAGTGGCGATGGCCATGTAACAAAATAGAAAATTCCAAGAAGCAACAGTAGATGAAGGATAAACTATTGGAAGTCGACTTACCTACTGTGCTTGAAGACCTTCACCGCTGGAGAAATCTTGAATAATTATATTCAGGAAGTGGATCAGCGTACACTGCTCCTATAACAGCAAAACTGTAACTGCCAGTGCGGGGCAATGGACATTGGAAGCATATGTACCTGATTGACAGAAAAGCAACCGCTTGAAGAAGATCCTTAAGTAGTATCCAGACTGCTCCGGACGACTCCTGCTACCACCGGATGACTAAATTGTTGATCCGGCACCATCAGCAAGGGAATGAACTGGCAAGATAACATCTCCACAAGCACTTGTCACAACGGTCATGGAAACTGAGCGAAAAGAGCGCAGACTACGCATGTGCGCGACGGTCATACGCGAGCTGAGGTGGGACCCTCGCGAATTACGATCGGAGGAACCGCGTGCCGCCATCTTATCGATGGCGACACTCTGTTCCTGACCGTCGTAGCGATAGCCAGGCGTTCAGTATCTTTTTCAGATAGTCTATTATTAGTTTTTTTCGTAGTTGTAAAATCTTTGTGAGCAAGCGAGACTCGAACAGCGGATAATTATATATCCAGAGGAACTTCAAGAGTGACATCTCATTTGCAACAGTAAGTCTCAGTGAGTGATTGCAGTTTGTGCGATTCGCGTTTTTCGTGTCGCATCGCGTCGCGTTCCGTATTGCAAAAGAGTTGCAAAAGAACTCGCACCCGTGAGTCTCAGTGCTCGTTCTAAAAATTTGTATTTGCTGCTAGAAGCAGCTGGCGCCCGTAGTTGTAAATAATTAGAGTTAAATAAAGTTCGTAGTAATGTTTCATTAAATGCCGCGAGTAATTTGTGTTTTTTTTTGACTGCCCCAAAACCTTTTATTAAACTCTACTAGGTAAATTAAATTCTACTCGCGGTATCTATCTTAGAGAAATGTCCCCGAGGAGAGAGCTTCCTTGGCCAAGTTCTTCCTCTTGCGAGGTTACCGGCCAGGAAGCAGAGGAGCGCCGCACTTACCTCGTATTCGAAGGTTCAGCGCGATTTGGAGCAGACCAGCACACTAGCTATCCGTCCTAGGCGAGGGATATCGAGGAAATGGGTGCCGAGAGCCTCTTTCGGGCTCATTTACAGGCGAATTTCCCTTTGTTTTCGGATTTTAATCCGATTAACTACAAAGGGCAATTTGTTTTTATTTAAATTTTGACCGAGTTAGAAATGTTTTATGAGGGCGTGAATGCCTCCACCGCGTGCACCGCGATGCGCGCTCTCGTTTGAGATGCCGCGCGTCGCGGTTGCATTTTTCTGTCCGAAGTTATGTGAATTTTTTTGGCTTTATTTTAATATTATTTCGCGCGCGACATGCAAATCGGCTAACGCTCGAGTATTCGAGAGTGTTGCAACCTGTTAGAAATAACATACATGGATAATTTTTGGCGATAAACAAAAAAAATATTTGAAAATTCAACCCTCAAAGCTTTAACCCATGTTATAATACTTTTTATTAAGATATTAAGGAAAATAATAACAAAATACAGGTTATGTTGGAACTTTGTATGATAGAAAGAATTATTTATTGACGAAAAATAAAGATCTTCAAATCATTCGGGTATAATGTAATGAAAATGAAGGTAAACATTAATCTTGAATGTTTACCTTCCACGCGCGGCGACGTTAAAAATTTCGACTAAACGTCGATAATCAAGGTAACTGCTCAAAACGAAAGAATCCAGGGCAACGACCTTAAGGAGAGTGAATCGGAAATGTCTCGGAAGTGAACCGGAAGTTAAGTTGAAATTAAATTTTTCATCCCCCTTCCATCTTTTTCTTCAAATTTTTTACGTTTTATATTAATTTATCGGATTAATATAAAACGTATAGGCCGCGATTTGACTGGAACTGGGTCGAAAGTGTCCCAAAGGTTTTCCGAAATTAAATCGGAAATGAATCGAAATTGTATCAGACGTGAACTGGAAGTGGAGTCCAAGTTGAATTTTTCATCTCACCCTTCTTTTTATTTTGACTTTTCGTGTTTTTTTATTAATTTTTCTAATTAAAGGCCGAAACTTTACCGGAACTGGTTAAAATTCTTAATAAATGTAACACTTGTCTTCAAGTGCAAATATTTAGATAATATTAACGGTGTTTACGTAGACTATTACGCTGGGAAGTGCGGTGAAAATAATAACACTTAAAAAATTATGGCGAAAATTATAACTTTCAAAAAATAACGGCTAAAAAAATTACAACTTCAATAAATGCAGCGAAAATGATTACAGCTATAAAAGTGCGGCGAAAAATATTACATCGTCAAAATACGCATTCACCTCTGTCTTGATATCACCGTCACCCCTAAATATGGTGTTAAGGTCACACTTTCTTTTCAAACTGAAATAGTAGTCAGTACTATATAAAACGTTACAAAACAGGTACTACATACTGTAAAATAATTACATAAAAGTCTTGTAGGATGTATGCCATTCGTCTACGGATGTAATAATTTTGTGACAATAAAAATTACCAAAAACCTTACTCAATTACCAAAAACTCTAACTTACAAAATAACTACGACATTTACCCAAAACATACAAAATTTATTTTCATAACATATATGTTCAGTGTTAAACAAAAACGAAAAAAAAAGGTCAGTGTTAGTTGTATAAGAACGTGGTCTGTAAGCCTATATACCTACTCAAGGTTTTAGGAAAGTTTGTTCATCCATTTCAAAGGAAGCGTTTAAAACTTCAAAAATTCAAGTCGCGCATGTTTTTAGAGTTTTCCGCATTTTCCGGAATTCATTGTTTGCTATAAATGCTAAAGGATGTGCTAAAAAGTGCCTATTAGCTAAATCTGGATGAGTTCGAATTTTTTCGCAATTACGCAAAGCTGCTGAAAGTAAGCCAATTATAACCAAATCTTTATTTTGACGCTACTTATAGCTTTACCAGCTGTAAAGCTGATTAAATAGTATATTACGCACCTATGGAGGTAAAGAATTGGCAAGCTCATAGCTCTTGTAAATTGACACACGAACCAAAGACGAGGTATGAGCTTACCATTTTACCTCCTGTGGAGCGTATATTATTTTTCGACACTGCGAGCGCAAAATTCGATTTTCCTTGCTTGTGTTGCGGTCGCAAAATAGTATATTTTCCGCGCTATAGTTAGTGTATATAGTTAGTGAATACCTGACTTCAAAAAATTTCATTCCTAACCTCGAATTTTATATAATACCTAAAAGTAATTTATTCAAATCATTTTTACTGCGTTCTTTAGTCTTTAATATTTATTTTCCTGTTGGAAACAGGACTCATCGTGGGGATATGAACGCTGTTTTAGCTAAAATCTTCATTTTTTAATGGCTAACTCAAACTTCTCATATATTATAGATTATATCTTACAAATTTTCATTATATATTGTAACGGGCTGGGGCCGCTCAGCGAGAAAGATACATGGCGCGCGAGGTGGGGGGGCAGCCATTTCGTGCGCCAGTTTTATGCCCGCCATTGCACGCAGCTGTTGCGTCCCGCTCTGTTTGGCCTTATACTTAGTTGGTGGTGCTGTGAGAGTGCCTTAAGTGGTGGTAGCACGATTAGCCACCACTAGCAGTGGGAGAGTTAGACAAGCTGCATTCGCCTCCACAAAAGCCGCGAGAGCCGGCTTCGCCAACGGAACGGCAGCGTGCGACGAGCACCACAGCCGCAGCGAGAGACGACGATTGAGAGATTGTCGAATTGCGCGGCTGGCCAGCCAAAACAGGTTTTAATTATTGTATTTAGCGATAGTATTTCGCGAGCGTTGACGGCCGACGAAGCGGCTTTTGCGAGAAGAGAAGTTTCTCGACGATACCCCGGAGCGGACCCCGGGAAGAGCCGAAGTAACGGCTAGATCGACAGCGGCCGATCCGAACCGATCGTAACCGATCGCGAGCGAACAAGGTCTCGGCCTGTGCGAGCGTAATTTTATGTTTTATTTGGTTTTGTTCGCACGTTAATAAACGGGTCACGCAGCTGGTGTGAATCAATAATATATCTAACATCGTTGAGTTATTGAGCGAGTTCCTTTACCCCGAATATTCCCGCTACCGACGTTTAGGTTCACGGATTACAGCTAGCCGGCAGGAGTTATAGCAGTTGACGGGTTTAAAAGCTGCGGCTTCAAGTGTGAAGAGAGCCGCAGCGTTGTACATGATAAGGCCGCGGTGTAAGAGAAACACCCGGCTCTTTAAGATAATAAATAGAGAGTATTTATTAGCTTTTGCTAAAAGTTACCCCGTTACAATATATTTTCTCATTTTCTCACTCAATTTGTCGTTATTCTTTTTTTTTTATTTCGAAATAAAATTTTGTACATACGCACTTTCTATTATTTGAGTTAAAAATTACTCGAAAGTTTTAGTCGAGTCGAATTTTAAATAGTATGATGGCTAAATAATCTTCACTCACTCTTATTATCCATAAATCTTTGTCTTCCGTTCGACCCAAGTGGAAATAATTTCTATAATTTGTGATGAGGGAAAAGAATCTGGAAAAAAATGATATAAATTAGATTCAATAAAGTTAAAAGAAAAAAGTAAAAAGTAATAAAAAGAAATAATAATAAGTAAAACAAAACCAGTCAATTAGTCCCCGGCAATCCTTGAATCTTCTAAATAAGTTGACCATCCCGTAAAGAAAAAGAGAAAAGATTATTAGTATAAGATAAATAGAAAATTAAATAATTGAAAGAATACTTACAGTTTAACACGAAGAGTGCAAGAACTTCTGACTCTGGAAATTACCTGAAATTACCTAAAAATAAAGAATTATATTAATAACTAAAATTTTATATTCAATATTCAAATGAGTAAATTAAATATACTTATCTAATTGTCGCTGGGAGCAAACTAGACCAGCGTCTCCTGCAATCCAAAAACCCAGGGTGGTAGTTGCTCGAGGAAGTAGCTGCACCTGTAAAGAAATAAATAATTAGAATCTAGTTGAATTAAATAAAGACAGGATGGAAAAGGGAAATAGGATGTGATGTAAATCAGGAGTAAAGAATAGAAAGGGTGGGATTGCCAGAAAGGGAAGGGAATAGGAGCTGGTTAATCAGGTTACCTAGGAGGAAAATTAGAAAAGATACTTATACTTACTTGTGATAACAGGTTACTTTCGATGAAACAGCAAGCCAGGAACTGGGTGCTGCTTCCCGGGTATCCAGTTGTCGTTGCGGTTGGAGAAGGAAGACAGTGGAGGTTATGTCCCTCTACACTGACGTTGAAATCCAGGGCTCTTCCGGACCATCGCACTATCACCACCAGCATCAATTCATGCACACAACACCGACACTCGCGATCATCTCTACGCGCACCAGAGGGCCGACCAACATTATCTCCACAACGATAAACAAAAGGGAGAGAGCGAGCGCGCGTGTAAACCCATGTGCAGCGCACATGGCGGAACTGCAGGTTTAAGCGGCGATCCCAACGGGACGTCCACCGCAAAGTAGGCGGCGACTGCAATTGATGCAGTGTAAAGGTGTGCGCACATGCAGAAATTATAGTTAGTCTATAAAGGGTGAATTCCCATAGCAAAAGGAAATGCAATTAGCCAGGATTAGCCAGTCATTATGAAAAAGAGAAAATAAATTATTTGTAATTGCGCGCCGATTACAGGAGGCGCTGCACCAATTGACTATTGGTCAAATATGTAAGAACAGTTCCACGAATTAAGACAGGGGATGATTCGGCAAAAATTGAGCGCTTCGCGGAAGGAGATCCTCCGGGAGGGAAGGATTGCCATTCCGTGCTGGGTAGTCTTAGCAATTAGACGCTTAGTCAGTTTGCTCGTACTGAACCGCCATTGTGAGAACTAGAGTTTTGCTTGAATTCGAGTTGAAGTAGTTTAACTAGTGCTAATTCTTGTCTGGAATTATTATAATTTCGGCGATAAATTTTCTGTTGAAGGGAAAATTGTTGATTAAAAAACTCTCGCGATTTTTTTGTGGTTTTCGTTATTAAGCGAATTTCGAATTTTGTTTTTGGTGAAGAAGCAGCTGAATGGTAACTTTTCAATTAATAAATCTCTAGCAGTTATATCATATTCAAAATTTTCTGTTCTTTACTTTTTTTTTGCATTTCCCCATTTCCGTGCCAGATTTTCTTTAACAGGTGGTGAATTTTCTTTACAGGAGCCAGATTTTTCTTTCAGGTGCCAGTTTTTTTTCCAGGTGCCAGTTTTATTAAATTTCGGTCCTTTTCAGAGATTTATTGCCGTAACCGTTCCCGGTATTTTTTTTGTGCTTGAAGTGTTAGCTTTGTGACCGCCCACGCCATGGGTAAATTTAAGAGAATTGTGCAGTCGGAAAAATGAGTAGTTTTGAAAAAAAGGTGTTAAAATCGAATTTTTTAAAAAAAGTTATCTAAAATTTTGATTGTATAGAAATTATATAAAATTTTTATACGGAAGCGTGAAAAATATCAGTCCCTGATGACACCTCAGCCTCGTCTCGTGGTTCCGGATTCGCGAAGCTATTGAGGACGGAACATCAGGCGGATCCTCGTAGCACGTGGGGATTTCTTGTGGGCGAGGGTTCAATAAAAAGGCACGAAATTGTTTAAAATTACCTCTAATATTACACTATTCCTTAATTAATTAATTTTAGTTTACAACTTTGATGCTCGCTTGAGAGGAGCTTATGGAAAAGAAAGGACTCGTGAAGCTAAGTGCTTCAAGTTCGCGAAAGTGCGCACCGAACGCGCGTTTCGGTCGGAAGCCTGCGAGCGAGAGAGCGTTGCGACGCGCAAATTGCCGCGACGACCGCGGAAAAATGCGGGCAGCTCGCAGTCGACAGAGAGAGGGGTACACGCGCTAAACCTTAAATACAATGCAAAAAAAATGGTGACGACACACCTCACGTGACATAGGAATGCAGTACCTCTCTTCGACAGTGGGCTGCCCGAATCTGGTCAGGGAAAAGATTGAACAGTCCCTCTTATAGTCGTCAATTGTTAATTTTGTCATAAGAGGTGTAAAAGATTAGGGTACCATACCAAGCGGAATGATTTCTAATTTTCACGACTGGCGCTTGGTGGCGCATTCTAACCTTTTACACCTCTCGTGACAAAATTAATAATCGACGACTATAAGAGGGGCTAACATTTTTTATGCTTTTGTCTAAAAATTTTATATAATTTCTATAGAATCAAAATTTTAGATGAAAATTATAGAAACTATTAAAAAAAGGTTTTGGTTCTGGGATGGAGATTAGTTTTTTCTTATGTATTTTTTTTCCGCTGAATCCAAATTCGTCATTAATAATAGGGGTTCGGCCGTAAATTTTGAAGATAACCTCAAAAAACTGTCGAAAAGCCGTGTTTCTGTGATAAAAAATTGAGGAGAACAAAAACATTATTTCCTTCACATTAAAAACACTTTGTTTTTATGTACTTTGGCCTGCTTCAAATACTTAAAAAGCATCTTTAAGAATGTAGCTCTGGTTAAATTGAAGAAAGGTATCTTTGATGGACCTCAAATTCGCAAAATGTTCAGGGACGAAGAGTTTCTCAAAAGTATGAATGGTACCGAGCAGGCAGCCTGATTAAGCTTCAAAGATCTTGCAACGAAATTTCTTGGTAATAATAAAGATGAAAACTATAAGAGCATCGTAGAAACTATCGTAGAAAACTTCAAAAGTTTAGGTTGTTTAATGAATTTGAAACTCCACTTTCTCGATTCGCACATTGATGAATTTCCACCAAACCTTGGGGACTTCAGTGAAGAGGAAGGTGAAAGATTTCATCAGGACATGAAGAAATTTGAACGTAGGTGGCAAGGAAAATGGAGCGTGAACATGATGGCGGACTATTGCTGGATGTTAAAAAGAGATGTACAATCTAATAAAAAAAAGCGGTGTAGAAATCCATTGCATAGGTCGTTCGATGACAAACGTGTACGCAAGCGTAAGCCAATTTAGTTCATGTGTATGAGATTTTTTAACAGTTTTTTTAGATTGTCTCTGAAACCCGTCGGTCAAACCTCTTTTTCTATGGCAAATTCGGGTTGAGCAGGCCAAAGTACTTAAAAACAAAGTGTTTTTAATGTGGAGGAGATAATGTTTTTGTTCTCCTCAATTTTTTATCACAGAAACACGGCTTTTCGACAGTTTTTTGAGGTTATCTTCAAAATTTACGGCCGAACCCCTATTTTTAATGACGAATTCGGATTCAGCGGAAAAAAATACATAAGAAAAAACTAGTTTCCATCCCAGAACCAAAAACTTTTTTTTTTGTGGGCCTGTATTATATATCATGACTGAAATTTTATATATCAGTGTATCTTTTAATAATAGTACATGGCATCAACGAGCACACAAATTTTACTCATTATATTGTACTCAAAGACAGAAAAGAAATCAAGAATAATGTGAAGAATGAGATACATTTTTTTAATCTTCAAGTGCCATGGAAGTAGTCGAAGCACAAATTAGCTGGAAACGAATCTCTTAGTTTTGGTAAATGCACCAAATTAAAAAAAATATCAGCATTCTTCAGAAACTTCATTAAAAAAACAGGAAGAAATGTTATATGGTGCTGGGAAAATTTGAACCGCTAAAGTAAGAAACTCTTCAAAGTGTTTATGAGTGAATCTTTAATCTTGTTTTGCTCAAAATCAACTTTTTCTATCTTCCAAATGTTTCTTAGGGTGCAAGTTTCTTTGAATCCAGCTGTAAATAGTGCAAGAAGGTTGGTTCTTATGTTTATAAAAAAGTTATACAGGCTTTTGTCTTTCAAATAATTCTTCAGTTTTTTATTGGAAATAATATTGTTAAAAATAGAGCATTTTTTCACTTTTTTAATGTTTCGCTGAATCAAAAAGGTCTTTAATTTACATTTTTGAGTATACGAACAAAAGCCTGTGTAAAGTTGCAGGTATTGGCACCGCGTATTAAAAAAGTACAGTTTTTGGTGATATCTGAATCTTTGCCCCGTAAGAGATATTTCGAATAAGCATCTTTTTTTATTACTGTTTAAGATAAAACTATTTCAAATTTGATTGAAATAGGCTGAACATTTTTTTCTTTCTCTACTTTTATGTAACTAAAACGTAGTTACATTTCTGTAAATATTGTGACAGTACAGTTGGCTCGGGCCAAACTGACGGTCACTTAAGCTCTTTAATAAAGACCCTGGATCCTGGAGAGTCCTATCCAGCACCCAGAGCGTACTCTCAATGAGCACAGACCCACCCGACAATAAATTATTGTTATGTAAAAACTAGTGAATTAGTTTAAACATAATACAAGTCCCGACAGGCTTCAAACCTCTCGGTTATGCTCCCTTTTCTGCCTACGTTCGCACGTACTAGCAGGGGGTGGAGC
>JAWWML010032538.1:0-11895 GCA_035047165.1 Ormyrus rosae
TAGATATACTTTCTGTTTATCTACGCCCTGAAATTGGCTACTCGGTGTCATCGAGCATTTTGTCCAACAACCCTGGAGGCTCATCATATAATTGCGATCGAACTTCACTAGGTAAGTTCGTTTGATCGTTCAATTATTGTTTAATTATTCCAAAATCTAATCCTCGAAGTCAAACCAAGTCCTGCGTTGGTCTGTCTGCTGCTGAATATAGGATTTTGAAAGAAAGTTAATACACAATTTAAATTTACGTTTAGATTTATTTAAGATTTCTTCCAAACACTTTGGAAATATTATACTTGACATTCAGAAAATTAATCAATCACTTTTTACATTTTTACTGGTACTTTAGAACAAATTTTTAACGAACGATCACGACCGATGCTAGTCTGCAACTAATAGAGTTTATGAATTTGAAAATAGGCACAGCATGAATGTTAAGATGCAAAGAAATATTAAGAATTTTATCTATCGCGGACACGCACGTGGCTTTACAATAACAGGGTCTTCGAATCATGAACGCCCGGTGTGACTTACTCTCTTTCCTATCAGGTGAGTACCGACTCAATTTGGTGCATAATTCGATACCCAGGTAAAAAAACCGCTGCCAAGTCATTGGCAATTTTTATGAATAAAAAAAGAAAAAAGAAATTGAATATTTAATTCAATTATTTGTTATTTTTAAAAATTGATTCATATAAAATCGTATATAAATCATTTAGTTTTTTAAACTATTTTCTTACTTCTTAAGTGCAAATTTCAATAAAATACTATACGAATAATATCGAAGAATAATAATAATTTTATAAGATTAATTATTTAATTTAAAATAATTTTTTTTTTTCATTAGAAATACGTCGTTTTTATTAGATTACTTAAAGAGTTGCAAATATTTGCAGCTGAAATTTGCCATTAAATGAAAGTTTGAATGTTTCTTGAGGTAAAGACTCCTAGGATGCATAACAATTAGAAATATGAAAATTATTGTGTGTCCAAATATGTTCATACTCGTGCTTTTTCCGAGAGCGGAAAAATCATAAGTGTGGAGAAGAAGGCAATTTTTGTTAAGCGTATCTTCCGAGGCGAAGAATCCGAATATAGCATAGGCTCGTGCGATCCAGCGCGTTTTGACTCGTGTTTCGTGGAATTGGAGACAAGGCGAGAAGCCGAAAATACGCAGCTACAGATTTCGAGGTCCTAGCTCCTCGAGTGGTAAAATTCATGCTTAATAATTGTATTGCATAGAAGCACATTCTACAATTTTACTTTTCTCTTAAATACCGTTTGTACGTTTATTAATGCGAAAGGAATTAAAATTTAGCTTAGATTAGAATTAATAAAAGATAAAGTTTTATGTTTTTTTGATATTATCAAACGGAAAATATAGCGGGACATTTTCACAAATTACATCTACATTTTTGTAAAGTATACAATTTTATTTCAAGTTTAGAAATAGCGTTAAAAACACTGCAAAACAAGTTTTCTTTCTATTGCGGAATTGTTAGAATAAAATAGTACATATTTATATTTTTATAAGAAACTCTCGTATTTATTTTGTCGCTACCTAACCGCACGAATTGTCCTTAGCCCCGAAAGAATTCTCGCTATTCGTAACACAGAATTTTCAGTAAGCACCCGCTCTCTGACAGCGCAGTTGACGGGATATAATTTCAATATTTTTGAAGACTGAGCAAAATTAGAATATTAATATTATTTTATTCGGCATTCCGCGAAAAGGTAAAATCGTTATAACCCCATCAAAATATATAATAGTAATTTTCGACACTGGTGTGGAAGTTGATTATCTCGCTTCGCTCGGGAGAAAAATGTCTCACGAGGTAAATAATCAATTTAAACACTAGTATCGAACATTATTTTATACCACGAGCGCCGAAAAATCATGTTAAAGTCGTGATTTTGAGGTTAAAGTGGTATAAATATACATACTTAGCTATTAGTAAATTTGGTAAAAAATACTCTGTAATAAATTTAATACGAATATATTTGCTTTGTTAAATTAAAATGCTAATTATTAAAATTTAATACAAAACGAATTTTTACGTAATGAAATTATCTTCTAAAGTTTATAGCTAAATACAAATAAGTATTTTTTAAATGCTCTTAAACGATTTCTCTTGCAGTTATTTAATTAGACACAGGTCCTCTTTTGTTAAAATAGGTATATTAGAGCACGAGCTTGATGCTTACAGCTTCGGCAAAATGCTTTGATCCACTAACGCGTCGCCTTTTCCCTTTTTTTCGCCAGCCTTTGATCTTTATCGAGCAAACAAACGGAAAGCCAAACGAGTTTCGCAAGCGATAGCACATCGTGTCAAAGACGCGAGTCATAAAGGCTCGTGAGACGTAGACGTAGAAAGTCAAAGAGCAACAGATAGAAATAGCTAGGGAGAAATAAAGAGGGATAGATGGAGCAGCGAATACGAGTAAGCGAGAGAGGGAGAGGGAGAGAAAGGGATAAGTGGAAGTAGTTCTCGAGCGAGCGAGCTACCTGCCGAACTGATGAAACGTTCCTTCTGATCTTGGTTCGGAGAAACTCTTTGATATAAATACGCGAGCTTGACATAACGGGGCGCTCTGCTTATGTCATTCCGAGGCACTTTAAATTTTCTGCTTCGAGCGACAGGAGCAAGTGATTGCATACGTACGGTCAGCTGACAAGGAGCAGACTTTTAACCTGCGAGTTAACGGTGGTTTAGTCGTTTCGCAGCAATAATACGGTACGACTATTTGAAAAATAGTATGCAAATTCACCTCCTCTTTTCCTTGAATTATTCTTTCTTTGCCTCGACTTCTGACTCGTTATAATGCTTATCCACAAAGGATACCTTTTCTTAATCTGTTTTTTAATTCTAGATTTTGACACTTATATCAACAAGACACAAGTTACGATTTTATCCATAGAAGAAATAGCGCACTTCGAAACATCGTTTTTTATAGTAAGCGAAGCACTTGCCTTAATCTGATTTCTTTTTTCGCGCGTGACCAAATCCTGACGATGACTGAGTTTGTGATAACTTAAGGGATGAGAAAATCAGACTAACACAGTAGCGAGGTCGAAACGAGAGAAAGTTCATTGATCGAATCCGGCAGCCCGCAGTACGTTACGAAACTGCACATTTTAATTCCGAGTAGCTTCGCTCGTGTTTCTCTGCGTTTGACGTGCTCACGTGGCCTGCAGTTCGCTTTTGACAATGATCACGTGTGACGAATTCTACCGAGCGCGTTATTACCGAATTTGCGCATATTTCTTTCGCGCATTAGCTCCAATTGTTTGTTGAATGCGCACAATTAGTTTGCAATCTGATTTATGACTTTAATTCTGTTTGATGATATACAAATGATACATATGTTTATTTATTTATATGAATTTGTATAATGCAGCAGTTGGAATTTAAAAAGATTACATTTATATTCAGGTAAAATCTATTCTTATAAAATTTAATAAGAATTTTGTCATTCAGGCAAAAAGCATAGCTTTGCAACGAAAAATTTTACGTTCTTCTTTCAGTTTTATTTTATTGCTCATAATATATAGAAAGGACTTATATAATCTTTAATAAAATAGACATTACTTAAAATCTACGGAACTCTTCCGCCGTCGTAACATAAATCCAGCACAGTCTATGAGATTGCAAAGAGGTTTTTGTGATGATCTTTCTATTATCAGTAAGATCTAATTTTACTAATTTCAAAATTTAATAGCTGAAGTCAAATTGGTTAAATATTATTAAATTGGGGAGTAATTAGGGGAGACATTTTTAAACAAAGTTTTGGCTACATAAACAGGGCAGAGTAGAAATAGTTTCAAACGTTAGCACGAACGTCAAAAGTTTAGTGAATTTCGATGGTCAACTCATTAAATTCTTTCACTATTAATTTCAAAGAAGATTACTGTCGTCAGTAGATCATTCATTTATAAAATCATAAATCAAAAACATAAATTGATATAATTAAATTATCATATCTTTTTTTTTCTCTTTTTAACGTCGATCTATTTGTACTTCCTTACAGTATATATGCTTATTAGCGACGAGCACCATCGATGTATGTTGGTAAACAAAGTACGTGCTCACCACAGTGGTGCTTGTTTCGATCGGTTGAGGTTAAAGTCTTTCAGTTCCGAGTCCGTATCAATTCCCTTTGCTCTTACCGATCGAGCCAGCGAAGATTCCGGTGAAAATTCTCCCCGCCCATAATTGTGCGAAGCTCTCGAGCGAGACCCGCATTAGCCAACCTTTCCACTATTCATGCACTAGGCGCAATCATGGAACTTGCTAAAGTTGTCTACTGATCAGATGCATGCGAAGCATTCAGCACAACCCGGATATAAGCTCCACCTCCCGAGAAAATCCGGTAGATATTTTTCTTTTTTAAAATTGCTCCCGAAAATCTCGTACTGACGAGGATTCGAACTCACGCACTAAGCAATGTTTGTTAAGTTTGAGAGGTAAGAAACTTACCGCCTGAGCCGAAGTTTGCTCAAATTATTATTCTATATTTTAAGAAATAATCTAATAATCTAGAAAACAAACTAGAATTATTAATTTATAAAACTATTATTTTACATTAAAAATCATTGAATTTCTGTTTCATTCCTTTTAATATCTTGAATTGTTACTCGTAATGTTAGCAATGAAAGCGGAAAAAGTATTAAAGAAAATTAGGTAAAAATGGCATAAAGAGTTCCCATGTTAATACAAAACTGCAGCGATGTTTGCAAAAGTCTCATCTTCAGCAATGTAGTCATTGCAACGGGGAAAATTAAAAAGAGAAAGGGAGATAGAGAGTTGTATAGAGGGAAACAGAGGCTATGAAAAGAGGGAAGAAGGTCACAAAAATTTCAGGGCAACTGGGTTTTACATAAAACGCCGTGTGTTTACGAATAAAGGATGGGACGGTGACGTTGCGCGTCAGCTGCATTGGACGGGACGGTTGTTCGACTCACAGCGAATGCAGAATCTTCTCCCTCTCCTCTGTCTCTCTTTGCCTCTTTCATTCTTTATCTAGGACTTTTTACAGCTCCATGTAACAGCATATTTTTTAATTCCGTTTTTCACTTATTAATACCTTTTTTGCGACATTTATATACAGCTGCACTTTAATTTAGCATTTTATGAGCTATTTACGTTCTTATTTATTAGTATGCAGATTTAATAGAACTTACATATAATATATTTTTCGTTTTCTCGATTTTATTCTTTTTTATAAGCATCTGCACAGTGAAGCACGTGTACATGTACAGTAAATAATATTCAAGAAAAATAATAGCATTTTACACTTCAAAAGTTCTTATTTTACTTTACACAAAGACAATATTTACTTTCTTCGGCTTAAATCAATAAAACTGGAATTAATTTAAGAGTCTAATCAATGCGTTATCACAATCAAGTATACATTAACACATACGTCTGTTTTCTTTTCTTTTGAATGAAACATAAAGTTTTAATGATTCAAGTTCAAAGACATTTCCAAAATGGTTTTCTAACAAAATTATGAAATGTCACGGAGAAACGAATATTAAGTCGATTAGAACCTTCGGCTGCGGGGGAAAAGTACAAAATGTATTGGGAAAATCATTGAACTCTGAAAGCATAGATTTTCACGTGAAAACGAAGAAATGCCCTAGGCGCTTTGTATGTCGGCGAAGACGTTCTTCCGCAAGGGAGCGCTGGAAATGGTTTTCCGTTGAAAGAGAGTCGCTTTCGAAAGACAAGTTTAAAACCCGGGTTAAGTAAACTCTCCGGGGAGTATTTTACCTCCCAGACAAAGTTCATCCTTGCGGATCGTTCAAAGCCAGAAATGTCAGAAAGTTAATTTAGCCGATGAGGATCGTGATGCGATGCACCAGGCTCAGGAGGGGTACATATGAAAACCTTCATTTTTTACTGCAAGTGATATTTTATTCAATGCCTACGATAATGATTACTTGTAGATTTTATTAGCATTGCTGTAATTAAACGATTAAATTTGAAATAAATTATTGAAAATCATTTACCTTTTTTAGTACACTGCTTTTGATGGCTTTGATGGGTGATTCATTAGAGGTACATTTCAAAATATTCTCGGAACTCGTGCAATTAGTTACTGATGATGAACCGTTTACGCAGAATCGTTGATTCAACGAAACCAGAAATGAGTCTGTGACGAAACCTACGCTTTCGTTTGTAAAAGAGAATCATTGAGATGAGCATAAAAGTTTTCTGATTTTAGCTATTAATAGAATTTGAATCAAAAGCATAAGCTAATTTGGCTTCACTAATAGCAGCTTACACATCAAATAAAGTGCATATTAAATGAAAAAAAAAAATGCGATATTAAAAAGCAAGTTTTAAAAGCGAGTCTCATCGAGTTCTTCGTACTCGAGGGTATAATTTCGGCGAGTTTCTCACACACGAGCCTACTAACTTAGTACCTATGCTAATCAATACACACCTACGCGGCCGCGATCACCTGAATTCGTCACGTATGCAATTATCAAATAATGTAAACCTTCTTCTCTCAATTGTTCGGTCAGCGGCTGGACTGTTTTCAATTCACCTTGGCTGCAGGGCTTTTCCTGTCGGAGTTGCTGGTGCTCTCCTTCACGCAGCAGACTTCTTTTCACTCTCTTCATACTCGCTCTTTATTCACTCCGCCCTCCCACGGAGAAATTACTCTTCACCTGAGTCTGAGGTCAACTCACTACTCTTGGCGAATGCTTGAAAAGAACTGTACTTACGAGGTGCGTGGCTCGCTATACGCTGCTAATCTGAATCAGCAATTCCGCTAGCGTCGCCCATTTGCCTATATTATAGCTGCCGATCGGTGTTTTCAAACTTACTTCTTTTTTTTCAAATCTAAGCGCATAAAATGCCAATAATTTAAAGCTAATTAGAATGAAATCAATCAACTAATTCAACTTGTAAATTTGTAGCAAAGTCAAAATTTAATATCTGTGGATCAGAAGGACTTAGAGGCTTCTATCTCCCTCATTCAAAACTTATGTATAATGAAACATACTTTATTTCAGATATTTGTAGTAATTATTATATTTTTTACAAAATGACTTTAATCAATAATTTCTAAAGTTGTCGCATTAAGTAACTGAGCCTTTTAAAATCCAATTAAAAAAACATTCATAAAAAATTCTGCTCCTCTGCTAGAGCCAATTAATAGTTAAAGAATCGAGTCGGGAACAAGAAGTGAAAAGTCAAATGCTGGGTGGGGGTAGATAATAAAAACAGAGTGACAATAAAAGAAAATATATAAGAAAGAGTGTGGATGGAGGGAGAAAGAGAGTGCAAAGACGAGGTTGTTGTGGAGAAAACGACACGCTATCAAGGAAGGACACTCCGGGATGCTATACGCCGTGAAAGTGCGCGACTTCGTGGTATCTGCCTTTTTCTTCAGTGTCTTCTCCCCCCCCCCCCTCTCTCTCTCTCTCTCCCTTCCTCCCTCTTTCTTATCCTTTTCGCGGGGCACCCTGCGGAAAATGCTAGTAGTGCATCGCCAGAGGAGATAAGCCGCTTAGGAAGGTCTTATGCGAATGTCGTCGAAGCGTGATCTCCTTCTCGCGCTTTCTCTCCTTTTCTTTTTCTCGCATTCTCCCTGCGTATCCTTTTTCTTTTCTCAGTTTTTTGCTTCTTACGTGATGCAACTTAAGAAAGCGAGATGCACCAAAAACTTTTCTAATTTTTATTTTTGAAAACTTCCAAGAATCGCGTCGTTTTCGAAAATGCGCAGCTGCTTCTATTTATTTTGATTAAAAGATATTCTTGAAAATCCTCTACTTCTCTATTAGTTTACTTGTGCAAAGTATGTGCGTAATGATACCTTTGGGTCACAATTTTATTTTTAAAAATAAAATCTATTTTAATGAAACAAGTTATCTAATGATGCAGAATTAACATATTGTTCTGCTACATCCATCTTTTTTTTATGTTTTTTTCTTGTATCCAAAAAACATATAAAACAAAGACGTGCTCTCTATATTGCGAACGAATACATAAATAATAACATTTTTAATGAATTAACGCTCACTATATTACAAATCTTCTAAGCCACTAAAGCTGACTTCGTGTAAAAGAAATTGTGTCAATTCCATTAAACCAAGGAGATGTGTTAGCGAGAAGAGCGATGAAGAGTCATTCATCTCACCGCTGAGCGAGCACGTTCATTGAATATCATTCTATAACATATTTATTAGTAAATTTGTCAATTCTCTGCAGTAAATTTTTCCATATTCAGTATGTTTAATTTATGAGAATTTGTTTTAATTTAAAATAAGTAAAAAAAATAAATCTTCAAAGTAAGTTTTTGAAACTGTGCGAGTAAAGTTAATGCGTGAGTATAGTTTTTTGTGCGTGTAGTTAATTGTACATCGTCTACTTAACGTGAAGTGAAATGACGTAAAATGAAAAGTACCTACTTTAAATGCTCAATGCAAAAATACTTTATGCAACAAAATGAAGCACTTGACGTACTTTGCGTCCATTCTTGGAAATAAGCTTTTGAAGTTATTTTTCTGCCAAAATAATTTAGCTGTGGAATTATCTCTCGAGCTAAAGCTTAAATTAATAATGAGGATTACATTTTTTTACAAAATATATAAAGAAGAAACATTATTAAAACATTTTAAAAATTAAATTTGTTAATTTTGCAAGGTCAAAAATAAAAATTCTATTTTATTTATAAAATATATACAACAAGCTATTTTATGAAATCTATCGCGAGGATCAATAATGCTACCAAGTAAATTAAAAGCAATATCTTGTTCTAAGAAAACAATAAGAGATATATTAAAATCATGGGTTATTGATAAAGCTTAAGGACGTTCACGCAATAATTCAATTTTTTTGAATTTACTTGAAATTTGTACAATATGTCAATTTAAGTATGTTTTATCAGTGGTAAAAATTTCAATCCACGTTCCGTTATTCAAATTTAAGAAATTCAATGTTAAACTTAAGCTTTTTAACACGGAGTTCCTATGGTAAGCCGAGGCCTGTCTCTCTAGGCAGCATATTTTTACAGATAGCAAAAGCAGTTATCTTCGACTTGTAAAAAACGACTTTATCATTCTATGATTCTATATAATATATAGAATAATGTATGATAATTTTTATAATAGCTTCCCCTTCTAATTTTGAAGATATAATTATTCGAAAGATAACTCTTATGTTATTTGTATATCTATATAGTGTTACTTTTACAATAAAATATTTTGACTATTTTATTCGTATTGCATACTAATTATAGAAGGCTATCATTATAAATTATCGTAATAAATTACAATTTTCAAAATTCCGATAAAGTTGACCACCGCTACTTCGTGTGAACGTCCTTAAGTATTTAATATTTAGATAGAATTATTAGTGTAACTGTTACACGTCATTGAAAACTAGATTAACAGTATTATTTTAGATTCTAAGTTAGTTTGTAAATTCTCAGATATCAACTACATATTTTTGGTAGAAAAATTAAAAATTTGTAATTTCTAAATATATTAAAACAAATCGCCTATAGCTATTTTTTTCTTAAATATGAATCATGTTTAGTCTCATTCTATTATTTTAACGTGTGATAATAAAATTCTACGGTAGGCAGCATAGTTTAGTTTTAATACTCAAAAGATTAGCAAATGCTACGTAGAAGGCTCTGATGAAGTCAAAGTCTTACTTTTTCCTTATCACAAGGCTGCACACAAAATTTAAACGTTTTTACTTTGAGCTTTCTTAAATTCTTTTTACTTTTTGGGATTAAAAAGAATTGCTATTCTTTTCGTTGTATGGAATTGGAATGGAAGAATTTATTATAAGAAATTAAAAAACCTCACAAACGCAGAAAATGAACGATTTACGGGATATTTACTTCTGCGCTTTTTTCATATGATAGTTACACGAATTAATTTCGTTAAATAGATTTGTTCAACTTAGTCCCGTAAACAATAAAAAAAAACCCCAAAGACTAAAGCTGGAAAAAGCGAAAGGTCGAAAAAAGACGACAGACGAAGTCGAGAAGACGCGAAGAAGAGTAGTCACGGCGCAAACGACCACTGGGAGATAGGTAGCATCAAATTATTGCAAACAATTACGTTTAATGAGAAGGTTAACGCGACCAGCCAAAGTCTGCGCGGGAGGGCGCTCGCTCCTCTTGGGGTGATGCAAATGTGCCGACGCCGAGTAATTAGCAAACAGAGTAGTCCTCGCACTTTCAGCCTGTGTCCTCCATCTTTCGCTTTTCTCAAACTCTCACCTATTCTCTTGCAGTCTGGCCTCTTTCTCATTCTCCATCAGTGTCCTTTATACGAAGACATACTCGTTCGAGGAAGTTTCCAACTGCTTACTGCTAACATGATTTATGGGCTTCAAATAATTTTGGTCCATTCTAAACGAAGTATAGTATTTGAAAAGGTGTAAAATTACAACTAGTTTAATGCTTTTAAGTAATTTTTCTCTTGATTAACTTTAAAAAATGATTAGACTCGATTAGAATAAAATTTTGGTCTGTAGGTTTCTTGGCTTCCTTCGGTTGACGTCAAGCCCACATCGTAAGTCCGGTAAATTGCAGGGTAAGTGATAAGCTCAGCTGCAGTTAATTTATTGATAGGAAAAAAGAAGTAGAAAGTTTCAGCTCCGGACAGGAATTATTACGCTTTTCGGAAAAAATCCAGGAGTTTATAAGTTTTAGAGAAAAGCGCCGAAGCACTTAACAGAGGGAAAACCGTGTAGATCGATGTAAAGGTACAGTAAGAGAACTTTCTCAACTCGTTCCTCGTTCTCCTTAAACAGCAATATACTGTAAACCCTACAAAAACTTTTGCGTTCTCTTTCTCTCTGGGAGCCGTATATATAACTTTGCTATATTGGCTAAGGAGGAAAAGAAGCCACTCGGTTCGAAGAAAGAGGTCTTCTCTAAAGGATTTCTTATGAAAGAGAGATTAAAGTTAAACGCGAACAAACGAAGATTCCAAGTCCAGCATATCAGTAGTAAGTAAGCTCGTTCACATTAAGTTCCCTGACCTCTCCTGCTACCAAAGATTATTATTGTCAAAATCTGGATTTAACGCGATCTTTCAAGAGGTTGTTTTCAGTACTTTAACTGGGCTGCTGGAAAGTTTTCTTTTAGTAATAATACGCAATATCGATATTGATTGAAAAAGATTCAAAATTAGTTAGGAAAAGGTTTCATTAACGAAAACGTACGTGGTGTTACTTACGGGATAAAACTTGGGCTTGAAAGAAAGTAGGAAGAATGTAAATGTTCAAGTGATCCATCTTACTCAGTGCCTCGTAGCTTGAAGACAAACCAAACTGGCAAGGACCCTGATAATCACACCGCGGACGCCGAGCCGCGAAAATCTAATGGATATTCATGACCGGTCGTCTCGCCCTTCGTAATTGCCTATCCAAAGTACGAAAGGTATCCGGTAAACTCATTGGTCTTCTGAATCGATTTTTCAGCTGTAATTTTCTCGCGCGCTGCCAGGGAAATAAGAAACTTTTATTTGCTAAACATTGTAATCAGCACTTCTTTATGTAAGTTAACAAGTAAAATTTGTTTGAAAGCTCTGACGAAACAAAAATGGCAATGTGTTTTGCAATAAATTAATGAAAGTCCAAATTTATTGATTTTAATTAATATTTTAATCAGATGTAAATTAAAAACATTGAAAATGCATATAATATTTATTTATTTATTATATTTACGACTTTTCGAATATATTAATAATTTATTCGTTAAACGTTGTAAAATCAATCATTTATTTGTACTCTTTTAATTATTGGCAGGAGAAATTAAATCAATTTTTATTATTTATTTATTATTTATTTATTAAACCAGAGTAGAAAATATACAATAATTTACAAAAATAAATATTGCACATAAATATCACGTTAC
>JAWWML010032549.1:0-11890 GCA_035047165.1 Ormyrus rosae
GACACGATTGGTAAGATATTGGAGAGAATTATCCATGGAAGAATCGAAGCAGTAGTCGAACCGCAATTGTCCGACAAACAATACGGCTTCCGCAAAGGCCGTTCGACTCTGGATGCCATAAATCGGGTCGTCTCCACTGCAAGACAAGCGATATCCGGCAAAAGGTGAGAAAGAGGCACAAACAAGTACTGCCTTGTGATAACACTAGACATAAAGAATGTCTTTAATACAGCTAAATGGAACCACATTATGGAGGCTCTTACCAAAATGAATGTACCGGAGTACCTACGGAAGACGGATTCCTTAAGTATGACACTGATGATGGTCTGCCGGAGTACAAAGTCACTGGTGGTGTTCCGCAGAGTTCAGTACAGGCCCTCTACTCTGGAATGTCATGTACGATGGACTACTGAAGTTGGAGTTGCCGAAAGAGGCAGAACTAGTGGCATTCGCGTATGATGTGGCCCTAGTAATCGTAGCGAAACATCTAGAGGAAATCAACTACATCTTTGATATAACTTTCGAGAGAGTACGTCAGTGGATGGACTCGGTTGACCTAATGTTGGCAAAGCATAAGACGAAGGCAGTACTGATCACTAGTAGAAAAAAAGTGGAAACTATCACACTACGAGTCGGCAACTATGAGTTCACGTTCCAACCACCTCTCCGGTACCTGGGAGTGATAATAGACGCCAGGCTCAGCTTCAAGCAGCACACGGTGCACGCCGAAACTAAAGCGTCAAATGTTAGGACCATCCTGTCTCGGCTAATGCCCAACGTTGGAGGTCCGAAACAAAGGAGAAGAGCGCTACTAACATCCACGATTACATCAGCGCTCACGTACGGCATTGCCATTTGGGCAGATGCACTCAAGACAATGGAATGTAGACGGAAGGTGGCATCAGTCTGCCGACTAAGCGCCCTACGTGTTGCCAGCGCTTACCGCACGGTATCTGAGGACGCCATCTGTGTCATTGCAAGGATGCTACCTATAGAAGTACTAGCAGAAGAGAGAAGAGCACTCTACAGTCAGAAAGGATTGACCACGCTCAGTACAACGGAAATAAGAAGAAATGAGAGAGCCAGCAGCCTATGCCGGTGGCAACTGCTATGGGACTCGTCTAATAGCGGAAGATGGACACATCGTTTGATCCCGCAGAGGTAAATTTCTACCTGACCCAAGTGCTTCAGGGCACGGATGCTTTCGGGCGTATCTTCATAAATTCAAACATGAAGATTCACCTGAGTTCCCAACATGTGAAGGAGTCGGTGAGGATGCTGAGCACGTATTCTTCGAGTGCCCACGCTACAGTGAGGCTCGCAGAACATGGGGGGCTGTAATTGGACGAAAAATTACACTAGAGAACCTGATAGAATCCACGCTCATATCAGAGACAGCATGGCAGGCAACAAGCACATACGCAGTAGGAGTTCTCAAAGACCTACGCTGCGTCGAACAGAAGAGGAAAAAGAAATAAAAAAAAAAAAGAGATGACGCAAAGGAAATGACGATTTGGACAGGAAGAGCAAATGTTCAGACATGTACATAGATGACCACGCGTAGAAACACTGGAAAACATACACATTCACACACACACACGCACACACGCACACACTGGAAAATACTTGTCAATACACACGGACGAGGCTGCGAGCCAAAAAGTAGAGTGGCCAGAAGAGCTATCGAGGAGGGTCCAGAGGACAGAACAACGGCACCACTCCGAAGTAATGCCTAACGGCGGTTTCCGGGGTGGCTTAGCTATACAGAAAAGGGTTATGGGTTTTAGTGAGATTAAAATACAATTATAACAGGTTTTTCGAAAGCCAAAAATTACTATCACAAAGTTTCCTTTAGAAGGAAGCAAAACCGATTTTTCAACGGTTCAACCCCTCTGGAGAGTTGTCCTTATCTTCGATTTTTTTATAGTATTTTATAGTTCTTTTTCAACCTGGATAATAATTAAACTATTTTTATAATGATTTCTTTAGCAAATGTAAATTTTAATTTTTTTATTAAGCCGTAACTTTTAAAACTTTTTAAATTTGTGCATGAAAATTTTTTTCTAAGTTTTGGATAAAGTTTAGAATGAAAAAATCAAATAAAAAAAATTGATTTTTTGTAAATTTTTCGGTATATACCCACCTTAATATAATTTGAAACAACAAATTTTTTATTCAAAGCAGCAAACTTTGTCTAACAGATTGAATAAGATAATCAGAAATTTCTTGTATTTTGATCTCATAAATAATACAATATTTAAATTCATGATTAAAAAATTCAGTATCAAAGTTTTACTTTCTACCATCACTATCATATAAAACTCGTTCTAATCTCCAAAGAGATCCCAGCTAAAAACAGTTCCAACAAATCAAAAAATTATTCCTCCCTACCCACATTTGCATTTCGCTAATTACATTAAAATCCCAGAATACTCCAGAGAAAGTCCACCTCCAACAAAACGCATTCCAACGCTCCGATCTCTCGACTAAACTAACCTGCAGCTACCGCATCGGCAATTCAATAACGACAGCTTTATCGCCTTTTTTCAGGATCTGAATTGGATAATCTGCCTGAGCGAGGGACGACTCAGCAGCAGCAACAGCATCAGGCTTTGTTCGTCGGAGAGTCGCCTAATACGGAACTATGGCTAGCCGTCTCGTAACTCATCGCGTTACGAGCTCTGCCCGTTATATCAGGAGACAAGAGGCGACGACAAAATAAATTCACAGAGAATTCCTCGAGTTCCGCGCCTACTCTGCTCCTCCGTAGAAGCTCGAGAGAAACTTATTGTGTGATGTTGGTATGAGGATTAGTGCTTTTTAGTAGCGAGGAAGCTTCTCTGTATATTTTGCGAGAGGAATCATGAGATTAAACAGGGTTTCTTGGGATTTAATAGTGTAATTAGAATATTTCTGTTATAAATGATTGGTATTAAAATGAAAATCCCATATTTTGATAAAGAGAAGTATCTTGAAGTTCAAGATTATTATATACTGCATATCTGTATAATACTCATAATTTCAAATTTTTACTGTCTAAACATTTTTTTGAAAATTCAAACTTGATTTTAAATTTAATATTGTTTAATTTATTATTGAAATTTAATAATTAACAATTAACTATAATAAAATTGTTACTTTTAAATGAAATGAATACTATTATATATAAATTTAATGAATTTAATGAACTACAATTTCAAAGACGATTAAATTCTCAAAAATATATAAATAAGTTAACGACTTCTTGGCGTTAAAAATAAATTACTAAAAATAAAATGTTATCTAAGTTTCAGTAGCATTTCTAATTTAACAACTTTACATTCGAAAGGAATTTACTGTTATGCCATTTTATTTCTAGAATTATTTTTTTAAGTGACGTAATAACTTCTTATGTAACTATTAAAAGATCCATACAAAAACTTTGTATTTAAAATAAAAAAAATGTTGAAATACAGTTGTTAAAGAAATTTCATCCTATTTTCATGTTTACTTCTTAAATAACATTCAACTTTATTCGTTACTTACGAGTAAGGAATGATTTTAGTTTTTCCATATCAAAAAGCATCTGAAAATTTTTGTATAAAAGAACTTAAAGTAAAAAATATATTTTGATCATTCAAATAATCCCTGATGTAAAGTGCTTCTGCCCATGATAACAAAGATAAGACTTTTGATCATACAAGTGTAAATTCATATCAACGAGATACATATGACAATAATAAATTTCCTCAGAAGATTTCGATTACAAAACCATAATGTTAAATAATACAAATCATACTTGCTATTTTGACATCATTGAAAATATTAACAAAATAATTTTTACTCTCTGGCATTGCAGTTGCAATAAATTGTATCCAAAACTGTGTTACATCATGCAAACATGTGCGTAGATTAGTTTTAGTAACTCTTTCTAAATGTACCCGTCTAATCTTCAACTTCATTATCCATCTCCATTATTTTTTCGCAAAACATCTCCGAAAAACTAGAGAAATACAGATTATTAACATTCAGCAAATTAACAGTTCGTTACTCTGTCATTGGGACCAATGCTAACTGCTCTAGAGAGCTTATGCGCGAATGCCATGCGCTTCGATATTTATAGGATTACTTTCTTGGCTTGCTGCTGCCACGTGCAGCTTCCGTCAGTGGACGACTAATGAAGTCCCCCAAAAGATTTTTGTAAACTCACCCTGCCCTTGAAGGCGATAGGTGGATATTTCTTGATGAAATTGTGCAATTCAGAAACTCGAAAAAGTGCAGATGTGACGATATTATTGAAGCAATATTAAAACAATAATTATCCATAATATTAATTTTGATAAGATTCTTTTAACATTGCTCTAATAATATCGTCGCACCTATACTTTTTCACCGAAAATATCACTGAAATAAGTTCTATCTCCTTGCTACATATTATTTAAAATTCAAATTAAATACATTACGTTAAAACTGTTTTTCGATAAAAAAAAAAAAAAATTATTTTTAACAACAATCCGAACCGAAATTCTCAAGATATGCATTTAAAGCGAATCCTGACGAAACATCTTTTCTATCCCTTTCCCGACTTACCAGGCATATAAATTTGCATAACATAATAAACTCGTTTCAATATCTCGCTCCTTTCGCCGACTCGCTATCCGATTTTCCATTCAAATCTCATTCTCAGCTGCAGTCAGCAATAAAAGCCCGAATCCAATCCATCTTCCCGCCGAATTTTCATAAAATTCCGACTCTAACGGGCTGCAGCTAAACCAGTGCCCGGACCAATTCTCGCAAGGGTATCGGTGACATAACATAATATACATCTCCACGCGTCCGCCTACGATTGCTAAAAATCGCGCGTTCGCATTCCGAATTTCTATGAATATATATATATATATAAAAGTGGGAATTGCTATTTTCATAATTCGCCGAGGTGTTCGCGACATTTTCGGTTACTCTCGTTTAACGGTATATATTTTGTGAAACGAGAGCCGAACTCGAATATACACCGCAACTACGGGCTGAAGTCCGCTCGCCCCGATGGAATTTTGAACTTTCGCCCACTGAAAAGTCAGCCGGGATATCCGAGCTGGAGTTTTGTGCCGGCAGAATGCGGATGTTGAGGATTGTCCGCTTTGCATTTAATGGACATGTTTTTTTGCTGTGATATCATTGCGATTCGGTTTTCTCTTGAAGATCATTGGTTTTCAAACAGAAGCGCGTGCATTTGTAAATGGAACTGTTGACAAAACGTGTTTAGGAAGGCTTGAACAATTAATTGCTCGATGTTTTGATAGTATAAATTGCAGTTTGTGCAACTGATATTAACGCACTTAGTGCAGCGTAACAATTTTCATGGATTTCTTGACTTGAGTTTTTGATGTTTTTGGCAGAATCGCATAATTTTACTTGCTGTCTGATGAAAAATTACAACCAAGCCGTTGCCAAACAAAATGAACAAAATATTATTTTAAAAAGATAAAATTCTGCTGAGATTTAACTTGTGCAAGTGCACTAAAATAAATTTAAAAAATGGTCATGAATTTTTCTCGTAACTCACTAGATTATTATTATGATAAAAAATACTTTATAAAATTATTCTTTTTTACTTTTTGCAATAAAAATCTGTTCGAAGTTTACATCATCAGTCGTAAGTGCCTCTCAAGACAACTGGAACGTTTTACGAGTACTTACGTGTAAGTTGTCATACTAATAACTGTAATAATAGCAGTGTAAAAATAAATATTAATTTTCTATTTTCCTGGTATTGGGTATTAAAATAAAAAATTCTACAAAAATTAAAAAGTGCCTTTTTTTACTACACCCATTTTTACTACACAAACTCCACCCGATTTTCGAAAAATATCTCGACTTCCCTCGGTGGTGCTTCCGGCCGGAAAAACCTTTGCGATAAGCAGAGCGTCGGAGAAAACTAGTAAAAGGTCCTCTTTAGTCTAACGAGATAACGTCGAAGCTTAGGGAGAATCGGCTCTCGAGCGGGAAACTCCTTAATGGGATCGATAGTCGCGTCGCGAAAAGCGCGAGTTGCGCAAGGGATTAGTCGATGGGCTTTTAACGCTTTTAAGACAAACGTTGCAGTTTTGTTATCCGTGAGACGATTATTGCGCAAGTCGGATGAGGTGCAGTCGTGGAAGCTCTAAAACAGGCCGTTTGGAGATTACGGATATGTTGGAAGTCTTTTTTTGGAAATAAAAAAAAAATACTATAACACAATATCGGACCAACAACCCAAAGTCTCAGGAAGTTTTGTTGAATTGCAAAAAAAAGCAGGCCCTATTTTTTTTTGTTTTATTTTTACAACGATGTAGGTGGGCTCTTTTTTGCGAAAATGTATTTTGACACTTTAAGTTAATATCATAAAAATTATATTTCTTCAATTTACATTAAAAAATATAAAATCTCAATTGATTGCCAGTAAAAGTTTCAGATTCATCAGAGTAATTGAAAATTCATGCCTTCCCACTGGACGAGCAAATAATCGACGAACCACCGCGTCGCACAGATATACATTCCGAATTACATTTCGTCCCGCTTTCAATTGCTCTAACAACCCTAGATTAAAAAATCAGACCGCAAGAGCGACGCGACAAAACGACTCCGCTATCATTAAGCTCGTCACGGGCGAAGCGGCGAAATCTCGCGAAAGAGATATCGCCTTACGAGCTTTAAGCGAAAAGCGTGTCCTCGTCCCGGCGTTAAATAATTTCGAAGTGGCCGTCGTCCCGATTTTTTTCCCGCGCTTCTGCCTCCGGCGTCGGATTACAGTTTCCGGATGCCCGGCCGGCTTTATTCCCCGAGACTTGTTGGATGCGGAGGATGACGAGGAAAAGCTGCTGTATATGCAGAGCTCGGCTCTGCTCCCAGGGGCTAAAGAGTTTATTGTGCGCCCGAGACGCGAGGATTTAAAGTTTCTTTTAAGTATGGTAATGCGCGTGATAAATATGGGTGCGAAACTTGAATACTGATTAGGCTCGGGCCGGCTTATGCAAGTTTTTTAAGTATTGTTGGAATAGAGCTGGATGGTTTATGTTCTATTTTTTTGTGTCGAAACTATGATTGGAATCTTATCGGTGGTCTCTTTGCGTTGTGGATAAGATTCTGATGTGTATTTTACGTATAGTTAAGTAGCATTAGAGTTTTGTGTCCAAGATTAATCTTTTTCGTCTTTATATATTGTAAATACATATTATAAATGTTACCATTTCAGAGCAAAATTTGAAATCCTTTTGTCTACATTTCATCAAAATAATTCCTATAATTTATGTTCCTTTGGTCACTATAAAAATTAACAATCCAAGTATAATTTTATTAAGTTAAAAGCCGATAAAAAGTACAGTTGATCTGAAACTAATTATTGAATAAATCTTTTTTATAATTTATTATTTTAAGCGCTTGAACATTCCATTAATAAATGTTTTGACTACCTAAATAGGGTATGACTTACGAGACTTATTGAGACTTATTGAAATAAACGAATGATGATTTAATAATTGTTTGACCGTGATTAATCGCACGAAAATTTTTCGGCACCCATTTATAAACGAGTCTGCGCACCCATTTAACGTGAATGTTGGCATAACTTTCGTTTACTGATCGAAATGCACTTGGAATGGAAGGTAGTAAAATAAATGCCGTACGTGACATTGATTTAGAAGATAAAATACTCTCGCGAAGTTTTGCAGAAGGTGCAAAGTTTGCTTTGAATTTAAATAGCTCCGCGCTCGTTTCAGAAATATGACGGAATATGCTGCAGCGAAAATGGACATTACAATTTTAAATAAGCGAAATTAAATTTTGGACTATTGAGATTCGCACATTCGGTATTTTTAAACGTTTTTTTTTATTGTGATTTCATCAAGGTTATTTAATGTGAATCGAATGTCGGCTATAATATATAAATAATCCTCGAGAATAAATTAGTGATAACTAAATATTCATTAGTAAAGTAAAATATCTCCCATGTTGAGGAAAGTTTCTTTTACAAGTGTTGTTATAACTTATCTAATTGTAAAAAGGGTCAAGGAATAGGCAGTTTGACTGCCGTAATTTCATTCTCTTTTAGTTTCTGCTATAAAAAAGTTAGTATGTTTATGTTCATACTTGGCTTCCAATTATATCTATTCTGAAACGTACTAAATAGAATCATAAAGCGGGAGAAAACCAGAATAGCCTCATAACAAACTAATTTATATATTTTTCTACTTTTCTTCTTTATCACTTCTGCAATTTAATTTTCTTGCATGATTACAATTTTTGCTTTATTTTGTGCAATTATTGTGACTAAAGACAATTTTCTATATTATTACCACCTCAATCTGCATTTTTGATCGTCTTCTTTTAAATGAACGACCACTTAATAGTTTTGTTTATACTCAAATATGAATATTTAAATATAAAAAAGTTGCATGTTCATGCGATAATTCGTATAATGATTCTTGTACAATTTGTAAGTGTTTTTATACAATTATTCTTACATGCAAGATTAGATACATAATCACTAAAAAGAGGTGCGTTATTTTGTAGATAACCAGCAAGAAACTGTTATCTCTGCTATAAATTAATTACAACTTTATAATTAATATTTATTTAAAGAAAAATAACTTTGATTCCCATCCGAGTTACATCGCCTTAATAAGCTACTTACCCAAGCTGCTCTATTACATTCTTCCACCAAAATAATTCACCACCCGAAATCTCCAACCGCAGCCAAGCTCGTCAAAATTTGATTAACTATCGCGGCGCTGATTAAACATCCGTCCGGGGCAAGGAAAATTTTCATGTCCGGCCTAATACGACAGCGCATATTCTATACCATTGGCGAATAAGCTCATTGTCTCATCTTTAATCCCGAAAATGCATCTTCCCCTCTCGGCTCCGCGTCAAAGCCTTCGCCCTTTAGCTCGCGTTGGATTAACGCGGGGTGTATATATAGCGTCAATAGCGCGGGTAATGGCTCTTTCAAGTGGTAACGCAGAGACAATCTGCGTCTCAATGCCCGAGCGCCAAGTGGAGGGATTGTGCAAGAAAACTGGCCGGAAGCTGGCCTGAAACTATGCTTCGAGATAACGAGCGAGTCTGAGCGTCAGGCCAATTGTTCGGGGGAGTGTTCATGTCGCTCTTATGCGGTTTTGTCACTTCTAATAAGGGCGATTGCAATGACTGAATGGTTCTTTCGACGATAGGATGATATTTTCGCGGTTAATGTGCAATAGGGGAATTTAATAGTGAAATAAATGTTTGCGTACTTATGTAATAACGTTTAATCCCTTGATGGAGATTTTTGGCATATTTGATTTATTATAAATATAAAAAAAAGAACATTATGATATTAAATGATGTTTATATTTATTTTTTATTTGTATTACTAATGATTCCGCTCGATTTCATTACAGAAGCCCATAAAAAATATGCTGCGTTAGTTTTTAAAACAAAGTTGCATTTTAAATAGGTTCTCTGAGCAGAAGTGCATTGTAATAAAATCCTTACATTAAAATACAAATGAATAAATGCATCAAACTATAATAATAGATTTAGATCAACAAACACAAAGGATCCCATTATACCTGCGTGTGAAAATTGATGCATCATTTCAATTAGTTCCGGCAGTACATTTCAGATCATAAAATGCACAACTGCATCGCTAACACATATTCTTTAAAACATTTCGCAAAAATTGACAGCTCATATACCAAACTCTTGCTCAGAAAAATACTACTCGCAAAAAAGGCTATTACTGCCGTATTACAAAAGCCATTAATTATTCATGCAACATTTTTTACAACTCCGCTTATTTTTCGATCTTTTTCAACCTACATATTTCCGCTAAAAAAATTAAAAAAAATACAAGAAAAAAGCCTTTTAGCTAGGAAAAAGAATCGAAAATAGCCTGCAATTTGCAAGGTACGTCGAGCATCGGTTTGCCTTTCTGTCCGGCAAAATTCCGCTACTTATAAGTACAACTCGCGAGAGAAGACACGCACGCGAACGTTTGACTATTCAATATAATTTATGGAACGCTTAATGACAGTGCACCCTGCACGACTTGCCGACGAAGAAAAGGAACTTCGATACGCCGCTCGAGTTCGCTGCCTGGCCGGTAGATGTCGCTTCGGGAGAATCGCCGGCGTCAGATAATGTGGTAACCGACAAGTAGGTATCTATGTAACGGTAGCTGGCGCCAACTTCTGGACGGTCTGGGTGCTTTGATGAGTTGCTGGTTGTTGATAAGGGAGAGTTCGGTCGGACTTAAGCTGAGCTTGAAAAAGTGGGAAAATTTAAACTTTATATTGGCTATTATTGTCACGGTACTTCAAAAAAATAAATAAATAAATAAATAAAAATAAAAAAAAATAAAAAACTGGTAGAGAACATTTGGTTTTACTTACATTCTTTTTATTGCAATGTAACAGTACAGTGAAAAGTATTCAAAGTGGTTGTTTATTAATTACATCGCTTCAGCAGGAAAATATAATTTGTCGTGAAATGTACTGCTATATAAAATTTGATTTAGAATAAAAGGTCTAATTTTATGTTATTTACGAAATTACTTTCTAGTTATTCCAATTTGTACAAAACAAAAAAACACGTGACTAATAAAAAATATCAAATTTTACAAGAAAATTTAATTTTTAAGTTATTTATTACATGAGTTTCTCAGCATAAGAACAGTTTGAACATATAAATGAATCCCTTTTAAATTACTTGCAAAAGTAAATATAATTTAATTAATGTCCTCAATGATAGTTCTTTTCACATCGATTTCTATAAGTCTCACGGAAAAAAATTAAACTTTCTAACAATTAACATGAAAATGATTAAACCAGAAATTTTATTGGTACCATATTTTAAGTATGGATTACTAACGGTTTAACACTAAGAAACACTTATTCTATTACTATTATCCTTCCAGAAGATATAAATTAATTTATTATAGAAATTATGAAAAGATATTCAATGTGACTTTTTTTAGGTTAACATAATTTCTGATTTAATTCTCCAATTTTTATCGACTTTCAAATTTTATATATTCAAATGGAAATGGAGCCCTTCATGCACCATCGACTATTCCTACATTCTCAAACTTTACCTCTTAAATTAACTGGATAAAAAAACTAATAGAATACAGTTATATCTTTTTTATATTCAAGCACATAGGTATATCTACCTTAAAGCAGTGTATGTGCAATCATCTTTACATATCACTTATTTTTATTGTTCGAAGGGTGGAAGTGAAAAAGAATCAACAAAGAGCAGGAAAAAAGAGAGGAGCGGAAAATAGGATGGAGACAAAAAAAGAGGGTTGAAACAAAAGAATTATCTCAGCGATTCAGTGCGATTGCACGTACGTCAATCGTACAGCAGTTTCACGAGCGTACTGGCGATATTCAACTTTGACTTGTCAACTGTCTTTTTCAAAAACAATTCGAGAGCTCTATACGCTCGTCCGCTGCAGCCCGACAATTTTAATGACTGCGCCGGACTGCGCTCCAGTCAATTTTGCAGTTCAATTTGTTGCTTTGTACTTTTTACTTAGGAGAGTTTCGAGCATTTGCGTCAAAGATTTTGTTGTTACTTTGGACTGTTTTTTAATATAGACATTTCAGTTAATGCGCAATTCTTTAAAAATTACGCACTGTTTTGGTAAAATAAGAAAAATCGATGTTTTTTCAGCCACTAATATTAAAATAATTAATTGTGCCAATTGAGGCCACTTGAAAGTAAACATTTATCTTACAAGGAGAGTATACGACATTTGGGTAATGGATTTCCCTGTAACTTTGAGATATACAAGGTCTTCAAAAACTATCGGACCCCCCCCCCTGATTCGCGAAAATATTCATTTTCGTAAAACATGTCCGAGACAAAGGTTTCATAATTTTGATCGGGG